>PVHX01004711.1:0-64393 GCA_004024805.1 Geosciurus inauris
AGAATGTAATCTGCTTATAATTTTGTGCAAAGTTAGAAAAATTATGATTGTAATAATTTTTTTTTTCTATTTGCCTCAACAAATGTTTTCAGTGAATAGTGTGTACAGCTTCTGAAAATTTGTTTTTTTTCTGTTATGTTTGATAACATGTATTTAAATGCAACTTTTGAGAAAAATAAATAAAAATTAAAATTAAAAATAAATAAATAAATAAATAAATATTGAACTCTCATGTAGAATTTCATCACTTAACCAATGGAAAAATGCAAAATCAAAGAAAAAATTAGCGCATTATCCATAGTTACACTAAAAATCCATATACTGCAGCCTAATTTTCCTTTTTATATGATTTGAAAAGAACCAATCTACTATTTTTACTTCTGTGTACTACAATGGACATACTATTGATTATAAGCTTTGAATTTAAATATCCTCTTAGCTCCCTTTCTTTATAGCATACTTGTTCCTCATGGTTTTCTGTTTGCAGCCTTATTTTCTAGAGATGAAGGGAGAGAAGAAATGCCAACAAGTCTACACACTGAAAGGTCAGGGTATTCACGTGCACACTGTCTGGCTTTTCAGAATACATTAGGTATTACAAGTCTTGTATCTCTTTCAGCTTTCAGATATCAAATTGATGTTATGCTATTTTCTCTTCCAGGGGCAATTTTTGAGATCATAAAAGTGCAAGGGACATGAAAATATGGCCTGACAGATTCAGAACAGAGAAGATTTTCAGCTCATGGGTAGTAAGAGTGAGCCAAAGATGCTGATTTCACTATTTTTGTAACGGTTCAAGAAACAAAAGCATCAATATGAATTCAGGGTTGGTGTTGTTCCTTCATTGGAGTTTTGCTCTGTGAACTGATGAATCCCTTGGCACAGGTATATCAATACTATGCTGCCAGTTTATACAAATGAGAGGTTCATCACAGTAATCTTCACTTTCAAAGGATGGAATAAGAACAAAGATTAGAATGGTCATGGGTTGGGGCAGAAGAGAGAAACTGGAGCTCCCTAGTCAGAGATTTTCCATAACAGATACTTGCTGCCATTGGCTGCCCAGCATGTATCTATTCGGGCACCTTCATTTTTCACTGGTCAAGCTGTCAAACACAGTATCTTGCCTTTTGGCTAACAGGGTAGTCTCTAATGGTCTGACAGTTATAAATTCAGAGGCAATAAAAATAAATTTAACAACACAAAACTTTTTAAGCTGAGCACAGTGTCACGTGCCTAAAATCCCAGTGACTGGAAGTTTAAGGCAGGAAGATGGCAAGTTCAAGGCCAACCTCAGCAACTTAGCAAGACATTGTCTCAAAATAAAATAAAATATAAAATAAAAGGATTGAGGGTAGGTCAGTGGTAGAGCATTCCTGGGCTTCAATCCTCAATGCAACCAAAAACATTTTTTTAAATTAAACTGCATTAAAAAAAAAATCATGAGCAAAGACAATTGATGAATTTGGAGAAATTATTTTATGATTTATCATATATAAACGTTGAACATTACTGAAACAGAATGAATTATTAAAATTAGAAGACAAATAATAAAAGTAGGAGAAACAGATATTTTGCAATAAAATAGCACTTAGACATAAAGAGGCATCTAACTTCAGATATATATATTAGAAAAGTAAAAATGAAGATTTACTGAGAAACCACTTATCACCTTTCTCAATTCATAAAAATTAAAAGGTCTGACTACATTCTATTGGGAAGGCCAGGAAGAACCAGCACTCTCGTATATTGTTGATGGGAATAAAATGAATGCACATTCTAAACGAACAGAAACAAATTGGAATGTAGCACTATCTTACAAAACTGTACATTCATTTACCTTTTAACTTAATAACACTACTTGTAGGATTTACTACGATAATACACCTCCAATAATGCAAAGATATATGTGCATGAGGTTATTCACAATAGCAGTGTTTGGAATTGCAAACTATTAGAAGCAATCTAAATGATCACATACAGGAAATTGTGTTAAATGACATAATGGAACGTGTTGTACCTATAAGAATAATTGGACAAATATCTACAAACTAATATGTAGTAAGTTCTGTGGTATGTCGTTATTGTTTTTAAAAGCAAATAAAATAATTTGTGTATATACAAATTATTATTCTGTCTTGCATGTAAGAGAGAAAGGAAAATACACTGTTTTTGCTCATTCAAGGAAGAAGAAACACAGAAGACATAAAACAAAAACTGATAGAGGTCCTATGTCATAGGAAATATGTAGAAATGGAAAGAAAAGGACAGTTGGAATAAGATTGGAGGGCTGGTGGTAGCACTTCTCTGAGTATATCCCTTGGTTCTGTTTTGATTTTTAACACCTTATCAATGTTTCATATAAAACTCAAAAATAAATTGTTAAAATTAGCATGGATGCAATAAACTCAACGAACAGAAACAAATGAACCTAAAAGTATTTCAAGTCAATAGTATTACCGCAGTGAGGAGGAAGAGAAGAAAGAAAAGTGTAACCTAAAAAACTTAGAAAATCAATATTTTGACCATATGTGATAAAGATTAAAACAAGAAGAACTGTATGCAAATTTTTAATTGTGGTCAGTAGGTTTGTTTTTCTACCAATATATAGGTTAGCAATTATGAGAGTGTTTTGTACATATAGTAGAATTAAGCTAATTAAATAAATACATTTGGGTAATGAGAACTATATTCCTCACCATCCAAGAATAGAGTTATTATTAAGGAAAGGGAAAGACTAGAATAAAGCTTGTTATGTCCAGTCTAGACTATTAGTCCAAAGACTAATAGAACCACACCTATAATTGATAAATGGGGTTTATTACTCTTTGCAGTGATAGAGAACATGCACCATAGAGAATCATGTTTGTGTCTTAGCTTTCCATGACTGTAACAAAATACCTGAGAAAAATAATTTAAAGGAAGAAATATTTATTTTGGCTCACAGTTTCATAGGTTTCAGTCCATAGTCACTTGGACCCATCACTTTGAGCCTGTGGTGTGGAAGAACATCTTGGCAGAAGGACATGACAGAGGAAAGCTGCTCACTATGGTGGAAAGGAAGCAAAAGAAGAGCTAGAGAAAGGGACCAAGGCTCTACCTAGTTTCGACCACCTTTTAATAGCCTACTAAATTGTGAATCTATTTATGGATTAATCCACTGATAAGGTCAGAGCCCTTATGATTGAATCACTTTACACAAGCCTCACATCTGAACACTGCTCTATTGGGGACTGAGCCTTCAACCTATGATACCTTGGGGGATATTTCATATATGAACCCTAAGGTGTATCAGTAAGAAAATGTTAGAACCTATTATAGGATTTGGACTTTTTTGAAAGAGGTAAATTTATTGAACATTTAAAGTAGGAGATCACTCTAGATAGAATGCTCTCAGAAAGTGCAGCAATTCTGTCACTGGGTATCTCAACCATTGTGTTTATAGAGAAAACAAACCAGAATGAGAATAAATTTGCAATGAGAAAAGTAACAGCTACTTATTTTAGACAAGAGAGAGATTGTGTATTTAGAAGATAACACAGTAACTTCTTTTTTTGTCTGTGTTTAGGGAAAAAAAATACAAAGTGATCTTAGTTTGTTTTATTTTTTACCATGGTCTCAGAGTAAACTTTTCTGATGTTAGTCTCCTGAGAGATTATTTATGGTCAACAGAATGTGGCTATTTTTTGTTGTTGTTGTTTTTTTTTTTTTGTCTTTTTTGTGGCATTAGAAAATAAATATAAACTTACAGTTTATGCATATTGACATATATGTCTATACCGTTATCTATGGAGAAGGTCTAGAAGCAATGATGTTCCAATATGAATGAGCACATTTCTCAAACTCATGTTGTTTTTTAATTCTCCAACCAAAGAAACAAGAACTCCCTGAAAAATTTGGGAGTTCTGTAGGTGGAGCAGAGAAATTGTATAATGAAACTAGAACATATTGTCATGCCAGAAAGTAAGGAAGTGTTTAGAAAACAATTAGTAAAACAACAAAAGACACAAGATCCAGGTAAAAGGACTCTCAATGGCTAAATAATAAACGAAGTACTAAAATTAAAATTTATGCTAATGTGTCAACAAAGGATAAAACAGAGAACCAGAGAAATCACAATCCTAAAGAAGACAGAAAATAATGAAAAGTGGAACAATGAAAAGACAAAATAAAAAGAAAGCAAATTCCAAGATGTAAATTTAGACATAACTCTATCATTAATTAAATAAAATACACATGCTTGTAATCCCAGTGTCTGGGGAGGCTGAGGCAGGAGAATCACAAATTGAAAGCCAGCCTCAGTAATTTAACAAGGCACTTAGCAACTCAGTGAGACCCTGTCTCTAAATAAAATATAAAAAAGGGCTGGGGATATGGCTCAGTGATAAAGCACCACTGGGTTGCCTGGGTTCAATCCCCAATACCAAAAAAAAAAAAAAAAAATTAAATGAAAGGTTTAGAAATTTCAATTAAAAGGCCAAGGTTGTCATGTGGCATAAAAAAATGAAGACTCAGTTCTGAAGCTTGTTTTTTTAGAAAATACTATTAATAATATCTGTATTGGGCAGATATATATATCAGTTTATCAGATATATATATCTGCCCAATACAGATATTATAGGTGCCCGATGAGACAAATAGAGAAAAGAGACAACTAATGTCATTATAGAATCTACTGATTGAATTATAATAATGGGATATTATAAGCAACTTTATGTTAACAAATTTGATAATATACATGAAATAAACACATTTTCTGACAGATACATATTATGGATACTTCCTAAAGAATACTAAAAACATATGAGTTACTATGTATTTATTTTAAACAATACAAATTTATTTATTTTTTCAAAGTTCTGGAGCCTAGAAGCTGAAGATCATTGTGAATGACCATTTTGTTATATCCTCATGTGGCCATCCTTGGTTTGTGTCTACTTACTTATACAGAAATGTCTCTTATTATAGAAATGAATTTGTAATAACCATCTTTTTTTGTTTTAGTGTGTGAAATTTATTGTGCCACTCATGAGTTTGAATTGAGATAAAACAAATGAATTGGATTTAGATGACATTTCTGACACTATTTGATCTATATTATATGATAAGGAAAATAAGCAATGATATTAATTTTGAATGCAGATGCAGGTATGAGATTGATAAGATTAAGTGTAACTCGTCAGTCATGTATTTGAATTGAGAGCTTTAGTGTGAATATCTGTTTTCTTTAAAAAAGAAGAAAAAAGAAAAAAGTAACTCTTTCCACTGATAATACACAGAAAGGAAGATGAATGAGAATGCAATGAGAGCCTGTAATGGCCAGATCTTGCTCTTAGCTAGTACATGAACAAGGGAATGTCAGATGGCCACAATTTGCAACCCTAATGAAGTAATGGATCTAGGCAGTGATCAATGGATAGTAACACCACTGAAAAAGTTGCAACCAAACATCTTAGGCCTGTACCTGTTAGGTACTCGTCAAGAAGTACTGCCATTACAAAATACCATAGACTGGGTGATTTAAACGACAGAAATTTACTTTCTCTGGGTTCTGGCTAATTTGGTTTCTAGTAAGGGCTCTTTTCCTGATTTGCAGAAAGCTGCCTTCCTGCTGAGCTCTCCCTTGGCCTCTCTGTGGTGCATGAAGGGGTGGATGTCAAGGCAGAGAGCAAGTTCTCTGATGTCATTTTTACAAGAACGCTAATTCTATTGAATCAACACCCTATCCTTAAGGCCTTGTTTCACCTTAATTAGTTGCTTAGAGGTCCCTTTTCTAAATATAGGCACATTTGCAGTTTTGACTTCAGTATATGAATTATCAAGGACACAACTATGCATTCCATAGCTGTTAAACATATCAGAAAAACTGAATTTAAACTGATCAAGTATCTAGATCAGCTACAATTTATGGATAGTCCAAAAGACAGAGAAATATGTTCAATGACATCAAAGCACTATTTTCCAAAGTTGTATAAAACTCTACAAGGGCAATAAACTTGCAAGAAAACATTGCAAAGGAAAGGAAAAGATGAGTTTATCTAGAGGTCAACCAATTTAAGTATGTACTTTACTTAGACACCACTTCTTTATATGTACACACACACACATACTATATATTTGTGTGTATGTATATACATATTATAGAATCTACTGATTGAATTATAATAATGGGATATTATAAGCAACATATGTGTTGTATGTATATACACACACACACACACACACACACACACACACACACATATTTGTCTCAAAGAATTTTCAGGAATGCCATAATCCGCATAGGTTCCAGATTAGAGGCAATATTTTATTCTATTATTTTATCTCTTCTATCTGGATTAATGATAAAGTCATCTTCTTATGGCTTTTAGAATATTAGAATTAAATTTTACTTCAGCATTTCTTAATATCCTTTGTCTAAGAAATCACTAAATATTATGGTTTCTTATTATTTCAGCCTTATCACTTGTCTCTGATTCATGATCTACCTTTTGCTCTCATGTTGATTATTATTCTGCTGCTGTTCTTCTAGATATTAGCTATGGTCTTGTCTTCCTGCGGTATCACCTTTGTCCAGGTCATGAACTATTTAAATAAAAATCTTACCATTATTCATATGTATGCAAGGTCCTGATGGTCCCCTGCTACTCAATGGATAAAGAAAACACTCCTTGCTATGGTACAGAAAGATCTGCTTGGTGTGGCACCAACCATCTTTTCATCCTTATCTCTCAGTATTGTGATCAATATATTTACACCACAGTAGTACAATTTCCAAACTTCTTCCACTCTTGGTCTTTGAGTATGCTACTGTGCATGCTGTAATATTTTCTTTTCTACCTTGAAAATGATTGCTTCTCTTTCACAATCCATCTCAAAAAAACTCACCGATATTTTTTTCTCCCTACATTGTTTCAATGTAGGGAGGAGGTTCAATTGCTCTTTCTTTCTCCCTAACAATTCACACATTTTTTTTTATTATTAAACCTATCAAATTGCATCATAATTACTTTGTCACTTTTCCCCAGTATACCCCTCACATAATTACTGGTGCTCAATAAATGTTAAGTGGAATAATGCATGAGAGGATAAGGATACTGTTTTTGGTAGAGAGCAAAATATATTCCACTATCTCTCAAATGTGCATCACTTGCAAAAGATTACTAGATGAGTACAGATTACTCTTCTCAAGTAGTTTGTATGGATTTTTATGTTATAAATAAATTTACTTTTAAATACAAGTTAATTTTTGGTGTGTGTTTTGGGTTTGAAAAATTTCTAAACTATAAAAACAAAACCATAGTATTCTCATTTAGTTTATAGTAATGGGGCCTGCAGGGAAAAAAGGGAGCAAAGAGTTTCCCCTTCTAGCCTCGATTCTTGCAAACATTCCATAAAGATTTCAGACATGTTACTCAGAGTATCAGGCATGAGTTTATGAGAAAGAATGGGAAAGGAGTAAGGGGACACTCTCAAAGGAGAGAGTGGGTCCTCAGAGAAGATAGGGCTGGCATGCCTCTCTTGCACTCCAGTTTTATTGGGAATCTTCCAGAGTCTTGCCCATGTTTAACTTTTGAGTCTTGACTGAGAGGAGAATGATATCAGACTTTTGAATCTTCATTGTGCATGACAACCCTATGCCACTTTGATTCACACTGGCTGGTTCTAATCAGAACCTGTTCTTAATAAATTTTATGGTTAGGGGAAACTATTCTTATTCTTATCTCCCTGAGTTCTGCAATTTAGTCTATGTAAGGGTCACAAAAGTCTCCCCATTTCAGGGTAACTTCTCATCTTCTTTTGACATTTCAGGGCCTGCCTTGCTCCTGCAAATAACAGGTAGTTTGCTAAGGAATATAACATCCTGTGGATTTAAGCTGCAGGTAAATTGCTTTTCTAAAAGAGAAAGCACATGGGAGGCAGCACAGTGTGTCTGGTTAATAGAATTATTTCCTCAGCCTCATGTTCCCACAACTCAAATCTGTCTGTTCCCAATCAGAAACCATGGAAAATAGCTATGGAAATTGTTGATAATCTTAAGACAGATAAGTACAAGAAATTATTTTCTGGATTCAATTAGTTTAATAAACTATTTAGTTCCATCATCTATAAATTGTCATAATACTTATAGATTTAATAATGCATATTGTATGAAGTTTCACTCCAAACATTAGCTACACTTTTAAGTATATTACTATTAAATTAACTAGAAAAAATAAGCAACAAATTTTCAGACTCTAAAAGATGAGTATAAAAAAGACTCATACATAAGAAAAAAATCTTATATAGAATCTGTATTCCTGAAATAGAACTAGATGACAGCATTTTTCAATCTAAAATTATAAGTCAGTATACCTCCAGACATTTCTCAGTGGAAAAACTAAAAGGTAATCATATTTATACAACTTTTAGTGCTATAATCTTGACAAATTTGAGTGGACTGTATTGTTTTCTAAGAAATCATTACACTCTTGTCTTTAAAAGACAGAGCTCCTTAGTCTAAACTGGTTTTTAAAGGATTTGCATTGAATCAGCAACTGCATCTTTAAAATATGCTGGGAAGAAAGTCAGATTAATTTCATGTTTTACACATTCTCCAGTTACTTAAAACTGAACTTGTAATTTGGAAGAGTTGTCTGAGGTTGCAGGAGCAAGATGGTGAAGAAATGGTCAAGCCACATGATTTAAACTGATGTTCACAGTACTCAACTCTACTGGTTCTAAATCAGACTCAGTAATAAATGACACATGCTTAAACAGTAGGACCATATTTAACCTGCCTATCATCATTTATTACTTTCCAAGTATAATTTCATCTTGACATCATCTGAAGAAAAAAATTGATCAAATAGATACAACCAACAAGCCAAAGTAAGCTAGGAGTTAACAAATCTGTTTTGTCAAAGACTTCTTTATGTCCCCTCTCTAAGAGGGTATGGTACCTCATTCTTTTCCATAAAGCAATAATCACTACATTGAAAAATGAAACACCCGGTCAGTTGTAATCTGTAATACTCAATGGTTCAGTAATATGCTGCAAAAGGGAGTTTTGTATGCTTCAATTTTCTTCACATTTTAAAGACTGAATTTAAGGAAGGAGCCTTCAGTGTAGTCTCAGATGTAAGATCAAAAACACTTCCAGGGCTTCTAAAAGTTTAGTGACCTGAGAAATTTTCTCACCTTTTCTTGCTGGGTACTATGTGCATTTCAATAAAGCATCCAAGGTCTGGGACTTTCACTAACCTAAAGAAACAGGAGATCAGGTCCACAGATTATATTTTCCATTCTTATTAATTTTTTTCCTATTCTTTCAGAGTCTGTCTTTGTGTGCTGCACAATCTGTGCAGGCTGAAGTTCTCTACAGGGCTTCACTGAGAAAGAAGGTAGTGGTGTGTTTTTTCATGTTAACCACTGTTTTAAAAATGCTCATTTTTTCTGAAGCTTTAAATTATATATCTTCTTATTTAGTGTGAAAACAATACACCACCTCATGCCTGGTAGAGAAATTGATTTCTTATGCACAAATTTTTTATTCAATAATGATGAAAGGAAGATTACATGCATGTGTCTCTGGAATGGAGAATATTTTGACTCAAATCCATACTAAGATGTGAATGATCAAAAAGTGAATTTTACCAAGAGATGTTTTTAATAGAAGAAGAGAGGGAAAAAAAGTAAAGGATACTAGGTGAAAGGAGAAACAAAGTGTCATAAAATTAGGAGAAATAGAGAGAAATGGGTTGAGAAGCTGAAGTACTCATAAATCAGTCTGATAATAGCTTTATATTACTTGTAGCATGGCCTTTCCACACTGTTTACATTTAAAGCAAGCTATCAATTTTGCAACTATAGCTATTACTACTCCTTTAATATTATCCTCTTAAATGGTTTGGAGTAGTTACTCAAATAGTGCTAGACTGGGCTAATGCACATGGTAAATTTTTTCTTTTTTTTTTTTCTTCACACTGAATGTCTTCACATTTTTTATAATTATGCTTGAGGGATGTATATGCTTCTCTTCTTTCTGCTTGAATTTACCCATCAAATTAAAATGCTTTTGCACAGCAGAAGAAACAATCAAGACCATGAAGAGAAAAATCAGAGAATGGGAGAAGATATTTGCCAGATACTCATCTGTCAGGGGTTTCATATCCAAAATTTATATTTAAAAACTCAAAAAGTTTAATGCAGAAATAGGAAATAACCCAATCAGTAAGTTCTTTTGGTCAAAAGAACTAAACAGACATTTCTCAAAAGAAGAAAACAAATGACCAACAAATTTATGAAAGAAATGTTCAACGTCTCTAACAATCAGAGAAATTCAAATTAAAACTACACTTAGACTTCATCTCACTCTAGTCAGAATGGCAACAATCAAGAATACAAGTAACAATAAATGTTGGTTAGGAAGTGGGGAAAAAGATACATTGCTGATTTGACTGCAAAGTAGTACAACCACTCTGAAAAGCAGTATAGAGATTCCTGAAAAAACTGGAATGGAATCACACCATATGACCCAGGTATACCACTTCTCAGTATTTATCCTAAAGAACTAAAATCAGCATACTATAGTGATGTAGCAACACCAATGTTTATAGCAGCAAAATTCAAAATAGCCAAATTAAGGAATCTGTCCAGATGACTGTCAATAGATAAAAGTAATCTACACACGCAATGAAGTTTAACTTAGCCATAAAAAAGATTGGAATTATGGCATTTGCAGATAAATGAATGGAATTAGAGAACATCGTACTAAGCGAAATAAGTCAAACTCAGAAAATCAAAGGTCAAACATTTTCTCTCATATGTGAAAGCTAGAGCAAAATAAGGGAAAGGGGGGGATCAGATATCAAAGACATAGAGAAGATCAATGGAGTAGAAGGAGATCAAGAGAGAAGAAGGAGAAACGGAAAGGGAGGAAATATAGAATGAATTTAACAAAATCACACTATGTGCACTGTATAAATAGATCACAGTGAATTTCACTTTTATGTATGTCTAGAAAGCACCAATCAAAAATAAAAAAATAAATAAACAAGTGAAAGGAAAACCAGTAGAGGAAGGATAATGGGAGTGGGGGGCAGTAGAAGGGAAAGTAGGGAGCGCCTAGTACTGAAATGGACTACATAAAATCCCATGCATGTATGATTTTGTCAAAATGGACCCAACTATAAGTATAATGCACTAATAAAAGAAAAATAAAATGAAATACATAGTCTTCTAGTTTTCTCAGAGCTTCTTGGACAGAAAAGGAAAATTGTAAAAATTAATTAATGCCTACAAGAAACACAGGAATAAAAACGTATTTCCTAATTGTAATATAAAATACAGCAGGATTGGTCCTATTGGTGAGTCTTCATTCACAAGCAGTGCCATTTAAATGTGGTGACTTACCTCATACTACTTCCAAATCTTTCTCATAAGGAGATTTTGCCCAAATGACTTTTCCTTTCACAAGATAGAAATCATGGAACTCAAAGCCTAAGCTAGAATTCCTTACCCACTTCCTTCAAGGCTTTTGGTATTTCCCTGACTTCTTCCTGTCTTTTCTCCTCAACAGTGAACTGTCTCTACTGAGCAACTCTCTTTGAATTTGTGTACATAGTAAAGTGCACAAAGCATCTGCTTAAGCGACTGGTGATGAAATAGGAGAAAAAAAATCACCATTCTGCAATATATTTGTGGTGTTTGTTATTTCCAAGGCACTATGCTAGATGCTCAAAAATAGAATATTTTTGTCTTTAGAAAGTTAGGAGCTAGAAGGTAAGGTACAGTTAAAAGATTCATAAATAACTTGGGTACATAAGCCATAAATAGCATACAACAACAACCAGATATTTATTGAGCATCTACCATACTACACACTGTACTAAGTGTTGTAGGTGGTGAAGAAGTGAATAGAATACTTGAACAAACTAGGAGATGGCTGGTGGATGGAAACGAAATAAGTGAGGAAACTCTAATAATAAAATATAGAGAGCTGGAGTTATAGAAGCATTTACCATGTGTTAAATTACTTTGAAAAGACTGGGGTAAACAGGGATCATGCAGTGGCCTTCACTGGTGCTTTAGCAGTGGTCTGATTGATGTGAGGTAGAGTGGGGAGGGAGGACGGACGAGTCACTTTGAGTAGAAAAGCAACAGGAGCAAAGGTAAGCAATGTGTGGGTGCTGGTAACTGGAGAGGCTGGGAGGAGGGGAAATGGGATAGAGTCAGGAAGGAGACCCAAAGTTCAGGTGACTTGTCCACAGCTGTTCAGCTAAAGATAAATGGCACAGCAACAGGGCTGCGTCCTGCAACAATTTATTATATATTTCAAAACAACTGAAAAAGAAGAATTTGAAAGTTCCCAATACATAGAAACAGACTGGATAGAGCTATCATCTCTGCACACTCAGCTAAGAAGTAGACACTGCATCACATAGTAAGCCATAAATATGTACAAATACTATATTTCACTTATAAATAAAATAAATGACGATGGGATTTAAACCTGGGAAACCTGACCCTGAATCCTCAAGGTAAGAAATAGAGTTATACACACATCCAGACTGTGGCAGCATTGAACTTGGGCATAAGGATTTGACTTTCATTTTTTTACATACTTAGAAAGGTTTTGAATATTATTTTCTCATCTCCCTTCTATGAATATCTGCATCATTTTAATATTGGAATGGGAAACTCTGAATGGAGATAGCTGTTTTCTGAAATGATGATCTTATAAATGATCCCAAGTATTGGGAAGTAATTTCTTTAACTTTTGAAATTCCAGTACTCTAATACATTATAAATAACATTCCCTTTTGCGCTATTATTGGGTTTCTGCTGAAGACTTCTAGGTTCATAAAAAGGATTCTTTCTAACAGATACAAAACCTGCTTGAGATTCTCGTTATGTAAAAAACCTATTACTAGAATTTATAATAATTCTAACATGAATGTGCTAGAAGAAAAAAAAGAAGAAGAAGATAGAGTCCCACCTCTGAAATAATAAGAAAAAAACTGAGAAATTCTGTACACCTAGAACTATGTCATCATCCACGGAAGCATTATTAGGTCTTGGCATGGAAGGTTCGTCTTTACAGGCTATTTGGATTGACATAATGTGGGGCATCAGGACACTGGATTATGGGTCTCCTGGAAAAGAAAACCAAATGGAAACTAGAAAGGGTGTCACCTGGGGTGACATATATTGAAAAATAAACATAATGGATGCCAATGAAACCTATTGTAAAGAATTAGCCATTTTTCATTTCTCTCTACCATGGTTTATTAACACAAGTTTTAATTAACTCTGTTGACAACATTGTTTTTCTCTTGCAGCAGCTGACTAAAAATCTAGGGCAAATTCTAGCAATAATTGTGCTGAATCTCTTCAGGGAAAAAGTTAGAGTGATAATACTTATTAAACTTTCTAGTGGTTTACGTTAGCAGAATTTTTTTTTCTAAGACTGGATGCTTTTACTTTTTAGCTCATTTGAAACTAAGCAAACTTGAACTGTCTGAACTGGAAGAAAATGTTCACTGTTCATAGAGATAACTTAAAAAGAGAAGTTATTTTGAAAAAGATGCGAACCCTCGAGTTCTCACATGTCTAAGCCTATTTAGCTGATCACCATTGGGTGATCCGGCATCTTTTCTGTTTCTGTGTTTCTGGGGCCTATGCACTGCAATGAAGACATGACAATTTAGAGTTTTCTGTATTTTCATAAACTCCAGGAAAATAATCTAAACCATGATCCTATTTAATAAACAACTTTTCACATTTTTTCAAATCCATATAAACCATTTAGACAATTCGGATTCTCTTATAAAAATATTGAATTTCTGACTTGACAGCAAACATGACATATACATTTACCAGAATATGAGTTTTGTGCTGACACAATCTATTGATGTTACTAATTTCTTCTTTTTATCTTTCTTCCTTTTTGCTCAAGCAAAATAAAATTTCCAGTTTGGTGCAGAGATATAGCTTTAAATTTGATTTCTGGTACAGTTGATGGTTTGCCTATTACACATATCCTGATTTTATATTATTCAAATTATTTCTTCATATAGTCTTGGCTATCAATCTGTGTAAAACCTTTGTTACATTGTGGTAATCAGATTGTTTGAGATCTCCTCTTTTTCTACTTCAAAATGTATGTCTCTTATTTTTATTCAAGGAAACACTTTCATTCAAGTAGATGCTTAGTAAAGTTATGAAGAGAGAAAAGTATTTAAACAAAGATAAAAAGAAAAATTTAACAAGATTTTCAAGTTTCCTTATAAAGAAAGTGAATATTGTAGTGGGATGTGTGTTTTTTGGCTTCTCAGCCACCAAGAACCCAGCCATCTTCCCTACCATGAGATAGCCCTAACAGTGGTGGTAAGGAGCACCCTTCCTCTCTCTATAGAAGTGAAGGGAGTAGATAATTCTTTGATTTCCTGGAAGCTAAAGAGTGGGAAGATGCTTTAGTTTGGATCTTAAATGTCTCCCATGTGTTAAAGGCTTTGTTCCTAGATTGGCACTATTGAGAAACTGCAGAAAAGAGGTATGACATTATGGGAGGTCTTCCCATCCCTGGGACATTCCCTAAAGGAGCATGCCATCATCAAACCCTGATCTCTTATTCTTTCTCTTTTATGTCCTGACCATGAGGTGAGAAGCTTTTCTTCATATGTTTCCTGCTATGATGTGTTGCTTCACTACAGACCCAAAAGCAATGGGTCCAATCAATCATGCATTACAAACTCAGAAACCATGAGCCCAAATCAATGTTGTCAGCTGACTGACCACATATCATAGCTTTGGCTGACAGCACATTACCTTTAATATTAAGAAATCATTCCAAAAAGGGTGCAGAATTTATCCATGGACCCATCACAGTGAGTTTTCAGAGACAATAGTGTCCCTTTCTCAGGAGCTGATTGTCCAGAGGTAACAGCTCCATCCAGTCTACTTCTATATGTGTGTTAGCCACACTTTTTTTTTAATTGTACTGTGGATTGAGCCCAGAGGTGCTTTACCACTGAGCCTATACCTTTTTTATTTTTTCAATATTGATACAGAGTCTCACTAAGTTGCTGAGGGCATTGCTAAGTTGCTGAGGCTGGCCTTGAACTTGCAATCCTCCTGTCTTAGCCTCCTGAGTAACAGGAATTAGAGAAAGGGGCCACCATGCCCATCTTTGGTTTCTTTTGTTTCTCCTCATTCTTTGTTTTCCGAGTGTTTCTGTGAGCTATTATACTTTCAATAAGTGTTTTCTGTTAATTAGCCAGAGTGAATTTCAGATATTTGCAACCAAGTAACATGATTCCTATCATTAGGAATTTTTTTAAATGCAGTTTAAATTTAATCAAAATAGTAACTTTCATTTGTATAGTTTTTAAAAATATTTTTGAAGTTTTTTATATATTCTTAGTTAATTTTATCCCAAACATATTACTATGGAATAGTCAGAAACTATTTCTGTCTCTAAATTATGTAAGAATACAATATGGCATGGAAACATTAAATGACTTGCTAAAAAGACATAAAGTATAGAGAAGAGTTTAGAAGCCAGATTGCCTGGCTCTTGATATCACATTTTCCCATACTTATTCACATTACTTTATGTCAGAATTGCATCAGTAAAAATCTTAATATACCTAAAAGAATAGCCTAGACCAATTTTAACTTAGCAAATATTTATTGACTAAATCTTTAATCATTTATTTAAGCTATAAAAACAAAAGGATGAATTGATTAATAAAGTTGTCCCCATTCTCCAGGAACTTCCTATCTCATGAGGGAGACAGACCTGTGCACAAATAGCTTTTACATAATACTAATAATGAAAATGATATGAGAGCTCTGACCTTTTTGAATTGTGGTCAGATAGTCCCTATGGAGAAGAGGGCATTTGATGTGGTTTTCCAAGGATGAACAGGATTTCAATGGGCACTAATGGGGTCAGGGAAGTTTTCAAGGAGGGCCTTCTGAAATGAGCAAAGCTGCAAAGTGAGGGGTTGTGTTGGGATGTCCTCAGGGGAAATCAAGATGCTGGTTTTGTAGGGCCTTAGCAAGGGGCCCTGAGTAAAGAACATGGAGATGGGGCTTAGACTAAATTATGGTGAACACTGGGAAGACCTTATTTTTGAAATGTTCTTTGAAGTTGTAGTTTCAAGAACTTGCAAAAGAAACTTGATAAAATGTAGTTTCCTAAGTTTCATTTTCAGAGGTTCTAATTTCTCAGTCTTGGCTAGAGCCTAGAATCATGTCCTTTAACAATAACAAATCCAGATGAAATAACTGTAGGTCTGATCTCCACAGGACTCTGAGAAACTCTGCTTTAGTTTGCATCCTATGCCTGTAACTTCTGCTAGGTCTCACTGTATGAAAAGGGGGCCATAGAACAGTTTACCCCCATTAATGCCTACTAATTGTTTGCCAAATAATGTTCACCATTCACTCCTGTGTGTATCAGGTTCTGTCCAGGAGTTGGATATACAGTAAAACCAAGTGCCTACGAGCACAGAGCCTGTTCTACTTTGCGGTAATGTGGAGACTAACCTGCTCTCCCATCTTCATAACAGAGAAATAAAAATAAGAAGAGGAGACATTGGCAAAGGGAGCTGTTTCTACAGTAGTGACCAACGAGGCTATGTGAGATCTGAGTAGAGTTCTAAGGGACCCAGGGAGCTAATCAGTCTGGGGAAGAATCTTTCATGATACAGTAACAGTAAGTGTCAAGGTCCCAAGGAGGAATTTGTGGAGGAGGGCAAAGGCCCAGAGTGGTTCAAGAAGACAACGGAGGATAGGAGCTAAAAGAAATGCCACTTAAAGGGTTCCAAAATGATTGATCTTTTATGCCATGGTAAGGCATTTCAGTATATTCCCATTCTCCTGTGAACAGGATTTTTAGAAGGTGATTTGTAAGATTGTGGAGAAAGTAGGTAGTTCAGAGGGCACAGGTAATGGTGACATGGACCAGCTTGGCTTAGATTAGGAAAACTATAAGAATAGTAGAATGAATAAGACATAATTACCTTGTGTACATATATGATTACACAACTAGTGTGATTCTACATCATGTACAACCATACAAACGAGAAGTTATACCACATTTATGTATGATGTGTCAAAATGCATTCTACTGTCATGTATAACTAATTAGAATAAAAAAATACTTCCACATATGCCTTCAATGTCTATCTTCAAAACATGATTAAAGGTTACATATAAGTGCAATCCATGTGTTGGCTACAGGTCAGCCAATTTAGGGGATACATTTCTTTAAGCAGTACTTTTTATTGTCCATAATACACATTATGTAGATCACTATGGACTGAGGAAAAGGAAATCTTTTAATATTACCATAGTAGAGGTCATTATAACTGCTATGATTTAAATTTTAAAATAACATCCATCAGGAAATATTATATTTACCCTAACTTCTTTCTGCTGAAATGCAATCCTGTTGCTTTCTCTAGTACCGTGTGTTTTGTTTTACAGGGCATAATAAAACGATCTTAGAGGATTTCTGCTGCTTACATGAGTTAGTTCTCTTTATGAAACTAATGTCGATATCAATTATATTAGAGAATATGTTTCAAAATTAGGAAGATCAAATCACCAAAGGAAATGAAGATAGCCAATAGCATTTATACAGCATGAAGGGCAATTTAACTTAAGTATATAATAGTCATTCTCAGGCTTTTTCGGTAACAGTATAGGAAATAAACTTCTTTATGTGTTCTTAAATGATTTCCACCAATGAGAGAATCAATATATATGTTAGTTGTAAAAGCTGGTAGGCTTTTATTTTAAGACAGGGAGAACTGGCAGAAATAAAGACAATAATATGCTTCTGTGAATAGAAACACAGCCATCAAAGATGACAGTGACAGTGAATTTGAGAAACAATGGTGCAATGTTCACCACATCAAAATGAAACATCCATTTGAGTATAATCTATGGCACATTGTCCAGTATTATGCTGGTAAGGGGGGTTAGGAACTAGATTTTTATTTTTATATATTTTTATATTTTAGGAACTAGATATTTTTAATTTTTTTTAATTGAGGTACTAGGGATTGAACCCAGGGACACTCTTTCACTAAGCCACATCCTGAGTCTTTCCATTTCTTATTTTGAGACAGGATCTCATTAAATTGCTGAGGCTGGTCTCCAACTTTCAATCATCCTGTCTCAGCCTCCAGAGTCACTGGAATTATAGACACATATTACCACACACCTGGATTAAAAATTGGTTGAAGCCCTTTGTGACATCTGGAGAACCTTTACGTGTTTGTGAAAGAAAAACTGGCAAAGTTTTGAAGTTGGGTAAAATAATTATACAGTTGTCTCTTCCTTAGGATAATAAAGCTGCAAGGAGAGGAATATAATGTGTTTGCCCTAGTGCTTTTACACTACTATGATCAGCTTTTAATCTTTTTAACGTGCACTGAAAACTTGGAGCTCAATAAAAGTTGGATGAATATAGTTAAGAGTTCAGCTTCTGAGGATGGCTGGAGTTTCAGTCATGGTTCTGCAACTTATTAGCTGAATAATCTTAGGGAATGTTATAGACTGAATGTTTGTGTCCCATCAAAATTTATATATTGAAGTCCTAACTTATAGTGTGGCTGTATTTGGACATGGGTCCTTTAAGGAGGTCCCATTAACTTAAATGAGTTCATGAGATTGGACTTTGATCTGATCAGTGTCTTTATAAATTGAGACAGCAGATAGCATGCTGGCACACTGTCTCCTTCTCCTCTCTGCCACCTCGTCCCTCCCACCCTGTCTCTCTCTATATATCCCTCTCCATCCACCACACAGCAATGTCCATGTGAAAACTTGGTAATAAGGCAGCTATCTACAATCCAGGAAGAGAGCCATCACCAGAAACAGACAGCAGCTGCAACTTTAACCTTGAACTTCTAGCCTCCAGAATGATGAGGAAATGTGCCTTACTCAGTTCTCTCACTATAAAATGGAGAAAATAAATAATGGTATGTCCCCCTCCCAGTGTTGCTTTAATGATTAAATGAGCTGAGAATAATAAGTTCAACTATATTTTGACTATAATTATCCAAAGTGCAATTTGTTCTTCTCTTTGTAGAAAAGAATAATATTTGTTTGTGAGTCTTTTTTAAATGAATTAAACACATGAGGAATAGGTATTTACACTTATATTGTATGTTGGAGAATGTCTATGTGCCTGAAAAGAGTTTTAAATCTGACAAATAAAGCTAGTACAGACCTCTGCAGAATGTAAGAGTAAATTAAAAAACAAAGAAAAAACAAAACAAAACAAAATTCCAATACAATTTTTAGCATTTTTAAAAGTATAACCAAACCATGGCCAAATAGACTTGGAAAGTTGAATGGTATTTTGAAGTTCTCCAGGCTCCTTGAACTATACTCCAAACAACTTGGTTCAATCTGTTATTGTGAGACCTTATTCCAAACAACAACCACTACAAGAACAAAGAGACACATAGTATATGAGCTATTCAATTGCTTCAGCCCTAAACTTCCATTTGAAGATTTAACTGCATGTTGTCAAATAACCCAATTTGATTTTTTTTGATGTGTTGATATTTCAACATGGAAACACAGACCCAGTCAATTTAATAAAGCAAATGTCAAATTATTTGTTGTCACAGAAGAGGAAATGAGTGATTATTCAACTGGTAGCCTTATTGAAACCAAGCCTCAATTAAATCAGTTTTCCCCCTTCTAGTTAATACTTCCACACAGTACCATATGCCACTATTCAGGCAAATTGTTTATATATACTGAGTGTCTTGATAAAGGCTTTGAGACCTGAGATTGAAAGGTGATGTGCTTATGTGGTAGGGAGGAAGGTGAAAATAAAGTCAAGACTTAAATCATTCAATTTATTGAACTAAGGATGTCCCTACTCTTCCTAAAAATAGTCTAACGTTGTTGATCCTTTCAGGGCAGGATGCAGATCTTGTAAAAAAAAAAAAAAAAGGAAACCTGAGGATCCAGAAAGAGTATTGATCAAAAATTCAAGATGAGATGGGGTAAACAGATCTTTTGAAAAGATATAATTATTAAATCCTTCCTTTCTCTTAATTACCAAGTCTGATTATTTAGGGCAGACTAGAAATAGAGTGAATTCACTATTTCAATGTCATCATTAAAATGAATTCTGTGTGAGTGTGTTTGTTTTTTTACTATAATCCTATAAAAATAGGCTTAGTAGCAGGAAATTCCATAATAGATCTCAAATATAATAGTATTTTAATAGTAAAAATTATATTCTTGTGATGCCTATAATAGAATCATAAAATCTTTTAATAAGCACTAGAAAAATTCTAAATGTAAAACTAAGTAAGCAAAACCTATTGGTTTAAAACAAAACCCTTTATAGTACTGCAATTTTTTTGGTATCTTAATTAAATTATCTGAACTTAATGTTCTTAGTGAGTAATTAGATAATTCCTTTGCCTAAGAAAAAAAGGGAATTCTAAAAATGTTTTTTCTCATTGAAGTTATTAAGTATAAGAAAATATTATAATCTTTTGTATGAATTATATTAAATAGTGCTTATGCAGAGAGGAAAATAGAAAAGTTCAAAAGTACATACTAAAAGTGATTCAAAAGTTGCTTTGTATTGATTTTTCCTCTTAAAAAAATCTGAGAGGGATATTTAATTTTGAAGACACTCAAAATTACAGGGTTTGCCTGTAGCTGAGAAACTGTTCATAACATTAAACAAACTGAATTACTGTATGTATTCTTAAATTGTCGATATTTAATTTACATTTTTATGAAAAATATTTGAATTTTGAATTCTTTGAATACAATGACATTTCATATTTCAAATCAGTTGGTTCTGTCAATAGAACCAAAATGACATGATAGTAACTTATAAAAACAATTGAGGTTTTGATTAAATAAAAGCAAAATATTAGGGAATAAAATTTGTGAATTTTGCATGTTTTTATTCTATGACATCCAAACAGGGAACATCCAACATCAAGGGAATGTCAGATATGAACAACATTGATTAAATTAAATTGTCTTACTATTTTCTTAATTTCAATCACATAACAAATCATAATTTTATTGTTTCTGCCCAACCCTGGGGCACACAGATGACCTGTCAGGTGTTCTGGGTGGAATGTGTGGGACTAGAATGTTCACACCTCTCCAGTCCTACACCTGGTTCCTGAGCTACAGCCGTGCTTGGTGTGGCAAAGTGCAGGGCTTACAGTCTTCGGGAAATGGTTTCCTTGATTTCTTTCTTTTTTTTTTCTCTTGTGAATTTCCACTTCCACAGATAAATATAGCCAGACATCACTTAAAGGGGTGGGAACAGATTTATTTAGTAACTACTGATGGTAGAAGGAAGAGCTGAGCTCCATTCCAATTTGTGAAAAGATCATAAAAGAAGATACCCTGCTGCTCTGTGGGCAACTCAGAAAGATTACCACAACACCAAGATGCCATCACCATAGACATTCAGACTGCATACCAGGACATCTATTGGATTGCCACTGCCATTCACAAGCCCCAAATCGAGAGATTTCAGCTAGCTTATCTCCAAACTTAGACAGTGGTTTCCAACTACAGTTATAACTTTTGTTTTTATTTATTTTCATAGGAATTCCTTCCCATTAAATGTTTGCTAGCTCCGTCTAGAAAGCATTCTCTACTGCTGAGTCCTAACATGCGTCAGTTTGCCCCAATAAACAAAAGGCAATAAAACAAGAAAATGAACTTTAATTGTTCAAAGGAGAAATGAGTGTCTCTTTTTTCTCGGACAAGTGGGGAAACTGACAAAGATTCTCTGCCTGGCCAAGTTCTTTCATGCTCCTGAACACTTTCCTAGGCCTATCTGTGCCCTTATTAGTAAAATTCAATGCTACAAAAGAGTCGTGCTAAGTTGGTTTAGCAAGAACACCTCTTTCCCCCAATATATGATAATCCTCCATTTCTGATCAGGTTCTTCATCTTCTACCACCCACTGAGTGATATTTGGTAACCCTGGCCTGTCTTCAGTAAGAATCTTGTTAGGTGAGTTTAGCCAGAATCACCCCTGATGTTTCACTATCCATCCACTGGCCAATCCCTACCCCATAACTCTTTGACTTTCCTCCTAAATTCCCACTTTCCCATGCAGTATTTGGAATTGAGCCTTATCTCTCTCTCTCCTACCTGAATATCTCATTGCAATGGTCTCCATACATTTAGAAATGGCCCTGAATACACTCTATCTTACTGTGCTTTTAATAAACACATAATTTTATACATATTTTTGTTTTCTGTTAGTTGATTACAAATATGAATTTAATGTGGTTTTAAACTTGAAAGAGTACTAAGCATGTTGTGACAAAAAGTAGCAGCATGCCCTATACTTCCACTATCTTGAAGCAACCACATTCATCATGTTTGGTTGTTTGAACAGATATTTACTTTTGTGTCTCTAATATATTTAGACATATATATTTTGATGACAAAATTTCAGACACTAAATGTTGATTTTTATGATTTTATGGTAAGAAAGATCTGTTTTCTGGTTCTGGATCAAATTCTTCCTGGGCAACTATTCTAATCCACTGCTCCGGAGAGGGTTATGCATAAAATGGGCTGCTGTTTTTATTCTGGGAGCAGACCATAAAAAGTGGAGTAGAAGCCCTTTGTTTAGAGGCTTAGTTAATTCTAAATGACACAGTATCTCTGCTTTCATCTGCATAGCCTCATATCCAAAGGTTCTAAGTTTCAAATTTTCAAGAAATTTTATTCCAGTTTTCTGCCTTGTAGAAAAATAGATTCAAGGGTCTGAATTCTCTTTACAAAGACTTTCAAAAAGTCTTTCTATTTTCAGGCCCATTTTCTACTTGAAACAGACTGAATTTTGGGGTCCCTTTCTGTGCTTCAAGTGTATGAAGTATATGTTTTTTAAAAGCATGGTAAAAAAGATTGTATTTAGGGATATCCCTAAATGTCTTCATGTTAAGACAGTAATAATTTCTCTGGGTTGACTTCAGGGGACTGGTCCAGCTGCTAGGGTTTTGACAGTTGGAGCCATGAATTGTCAATAAACAGGGGCATTGTATATTTAATCCTCCTTTATTCCCAACCAGGATAGTCATATACCAGCTACCTTTATCAGGTGAGTAAGTCAAACATGCAAAGATAGAAAGGATGCTCATTCAATATTCTGATAAAATGTGATTTGGAGCCAATGTACTTTTGTATACTTTCCACCCTTTTCTTCTAAACTCATTATCATATTGGCCATCACAAATAAAAAATATGTGAATTATCTTTTCTCATTTCTTGAGTTGAAATTCAATAAGGACCACTGAGGATCTTCCAAATACCTCTTTTAAGTGGAAAAGCTCCGGCTGAACATATCATACACCACTAACATAGCAGAGCATGATTAGGAAGAGGCAGGAGGAGTAAAGAGGAACAGATCAACAGTGGTCAGAGCATATTCTGATTTTCTAGTAGATAACCAATGTGGAGAATTCCCTATTCAAGTTACTTTTACTAATTGTATTGTCTGACTTGTGAGTCACTATGCAAATGCTTTCTGTCAAACACTTAGTGAAATGGCCTTATTATTTGAATTGTCCTGAATCTGGAGTGCATTTTACTCTGCTTCAATTTAGCTCAATATCTACCCATTATGCACAAGTCACTTCTCAGGTGGGGTAAATTATAATAAGTCTTAGTCCCTCAGTAAGGAAAATTACTTCATTTCAGCTACTGTATCCTGTGTGTTAAGGAAATGTTAACTCAGATTATTAAGAGGAACATCACATTATATGCCTCAGGAGTAGACTTTTTGTTCCCTAATTAAATGGATTACATTTCCTGGACTAAGCAAAAACAAAGTAACAACAGCAAAGAAAAGAACAAAAGTAGAAATGCAGGGAATTTTGCAGCTTTTATTTTTATTTACTTTATTTTCAATAAGAAGACAATTGTTTTTTTCTTAGAGGAAAAATGGAAATTTGTTTCCTGAGTCCTTATACAAAGAACCTCTAGGAAAAAATTATCTTCAAACATAAAGGAAACACTATCAAACTAATGGTTCCTGTATCGACCCTCAACAGAGGCAAAGAACATTATACTAAGTTGTGCCTCAGTGAAAGCAATTCTTTGAAGAGCTGAGAAAAATGTGGTAAATGTGCTTTACTGTCTGATGGTTTAATACAGGAATGGATCTTGGGAAATCAAATAAATGGATGTGAGCACATCTATTAGGTTCTCTCCAGTACCATGAGTACAGGAAATTTCTATTGGAAATTCAGTTCTTCCTTAGACTTTCAGGAGTACAAGAGGGTTGTACAACTCAGAGGTAATCATGACCACATAGTCTATTGTCTATGACTGACACTCTTTAGGATGCTTATACCTCAAATCCTTTTCCTTGGTATGGATAAGGATTTGTTGGTCCTTTAAGAAATTTTGTTCATTTTGATATTCACAAGGAGCTGAATATTCATAAAGTGTATGGATGAATTGGAAACATTGTTTTATCTCTTTAAATAATTTCCCAATTAAAAATATGTTTAAAGATTTGTGGTTTAGAAAATTTTAACATAATTATTTCTTCCCAAATTTAATGTTAATATTTTATGTTAATATTAATATTTAATGTTAATATTTTCTGTGATGGATATTCTAATTGATTCATCTAGGTATCCCCATAGCCAGTGCTTGCAAATCATGATGTATGGTCATTTGTCTGTCTGAAGGTACATAGCCTGGCTCAAGTGGATTTGTTACCCCCACTACAAAGGAAAAGGTCAATAGATTGATTTTGAAGAAACCTAAGAATTTTGGTTTCAATGAAGCTTTGAGGGACACGCAAATCATATCTAACCATGGCAATGACCAAAAGTATGTAGCTCATGGTTGAATAAATTGCTGTTTAAAATGAACAGCAAAAATGAGGAGTGACTTATTTTCTTTTGGTAACAATTATTTATATAAACCTTTCTACTAATCTAATTTCAATTTTAAACTCACATTTAAATGAAAATATTAATTTGAGGACTTCCTTGTTGCTATTTCACTTTCTTTTTTTCTACTTAATTTTTGATGGTTATTCTGAACTCACATATTTCCTACCTCATTGAAGATTCTGGATGACAAGGCTTTGATTGAAAAATGCCAATGGCAGTCAGTTTGGGTTATTTCAAATGTACTTGCAGCGCATAAGAAATCTCAGGTTTCTTTTTAAAACTTTCAAGTATGTTTTCACAGAGACTCTTAAAGATAGACCAAGAGTATTGCAAAGTCAAGATCATTTTCGCAAGGATAAAACTCCTTGCTGAATTCTAGTTAACCTGAGGATTCTGGTCACATGCCAAGTCAGACAATTGCTTTATGTTCTTGTAAATTTCTTTCCTGGGTTAGAATGCATTTGTTTAATTTTATGATTCCTTCTAGGGGTGGCTAATTTGGTGAATATTTGTGATGCTTCATTACAGACATGGTTGCAATTTGGTTTCATGGGAAGTGATATGCATATTCAAAAGTTGCAGAATATTGTGTCTTTGGGGTTTAATTTTGGGAGTTTTATGTATTGGTGACATTGTACTTTCAGTTTGGTGAAAGAAAAATTCAAAGAGAAACACTCTGATGCTTTCTTATCTTTAAAAATTATAGGCACTGTTAGATAAAATGTGATTATTTATGTCAATTAATTATAAACTAAAACAAAACCCGCCATCTCTGAGGATGTTGCTTGAAGTAAGTAAATGGCAGAAGCAACATTGCCTCACAGTAGGAGCCTAAGCCCTGGAGTTGGTCATGGTGTCCATTCTCAGTTCTCCCTCTTTCTAGTTGTGTCTACTTGGAGGAGTTACTTTTTAGTGTTTGGCATGCTCCACAAGAAATCATAGCTATTATCATTGGCTAATAAGCCACTAACATGTGTTTCTGGAATATTCACCATTTTTCAATCAGCATTATATGTTCAGCATTGGAGTTAATGCCAGACTGAATATTTTACTGGAGTTGAACCTTTTTTCTCTGATTTTCCCTGTTCAATTTGCCAGATATTCTTCACTCTTGGTGTGAAAAGCAAAAGTTTAAGGAATAGAAATACCAGTATTGGCATATTATATCTTATTTTTGTTAGATGCTTTAATCAGAAAATCTTTCCCCCTTTATCAATATAGGTATTACCATCCATTCTAAAATTTTTAGTATATATTCAGGAAGATAATGGTGGTAGATGACAACATAGTCCCAGAAGTCCTTATTGGTCAATGCATCTTGGGGCAGATTTATATTTGGCTTATAGAATGTACTGCCTGATTAATTTTATATAACAGAGACAAAAAGGATTGATTATGAAGAAGAGCTAGATCCTGAAGTTTCTTATTCTCATTTATTTTAGGAATTGGGGAGATCATATGTAATCATTAAAATCATTTCTTATCTTTAAAAAATATAGGCATATGTAAAACATATGTAACCTTTATGTGGAAGCTAGAGAAGAAATCTCTTTAAAATCAAAGGGAGATCAATAGAGGAAAGAGGGACCAGGAAGTGAAGGAGGAAAGAAAGGAGGAAGTGCTGGGGAATGATATTGGCCAAATTATATTGTTATATGCAGTGCATGCACAAATATGTAACAACAAATCCCATCATTATAAACAACTCTAGTGCACCAATAAAAATGTGAAATGAAAAATATATATATACAAATATATACATATGCTTAATCAATTTCCTAAGATTATATCAAGCCTTAACTATTTGATTTTGAGTTTTAAAAAATTCTAATGTTACTATTTATTATCTCTGTGACCTTGAATGAATTACTGAACTTTTCTGAACTTTGTATCCTCATCTATATTTTATCTAGACTCTCATTCCCTAGATTATACATCAAATATGCTTGGTTCAATTCACAGTGCACAATATCTGTTCAGAAAGTGATTGAAGGTTCAGAAAGTGATTGAAAGCTCATAAACAAAGATTTTTGAGGCTTGAAACAACAAAAAGGCAACCAACAGCAGTTGAGTGGACACCTGCTATTTGTGGTATAATGCTGGACAATTATCAGACATATTTATGTCATTTAATCCACAAAGTCATTGTGTTAAGTAGGTCTTATTACCTTTATTTAACAAAGGAGGGACTAAGTCTCAAGCTGTAAAGTAACTTACTAAGCCACAAAATGACCATGTGATAATTCCAAAAGGTTACTTAGTGTGTCTATTATCAGACATATAATTCTATTCTTATAGAATATACTGTGTTACCGGGTCTTTACTCTTTGCTGCCACCAAAATACCTTCATCATTTCTTATTGATTAGTATATTCCTTCTTATGCTGAGCCTATGTGCTCTGTTTTGGCCTATATACCTGCTTGATTTAGGGCTGGTAAATATGTGTCTATCTATTTAACTGTCAGGAAATCCATGTTATTGATTTTCTGGTTAGCAGATGTAGTAAGAAGGGATGTAATTTACACAGGTTATTTTGCAGCATTATTATTTATCTTCAAAAGCAAATACATTCGTTTTATATGCGTTTAATAAGCAAAAGACTGATGATTTCAGATTCCTTCATGTCTTCCTGAAAAGACATCAAAAATAACAGAAATTTATTAATATTTTTTCTCATTAAGTCACATATGGTTTTACTCAGTACAAAGGCAAGGTCTACATAACGATGTCAGAATCAGACATGGATAAAAATGAAGTCATTCTTAGTTGCCAGAGAATATTAATAATATGGCTTCCAAGAATGGAATTGCTGTTATCTCTGTGTCCACCTGCCAAAAGGCTTGCAGCAAGAGCCTAGAAACCAGAAATCCTGCAGATTTACCAATATGACAACTCCAAAATGATTTGAAAGTGGGAAAAGAAGGAGAGTTATTGATTTTTGAGATATTCTGATATGTCAGCTCTAGCCCTGGCCAAATCTAATATTTCATGAAAAATGGAGAACTTAGACACAGAGTAAGTTAAATTAATTTGTCATTTTTCCTTCTGTTCATGGCTAAAATTATATTTTCTATTTGAAGATGGTTGATTGGCAAAACAAATCAAATGTTTATAAACTTAATTAGACAAACCATTGTGTGCAGAATACAAGTGAACTTGGTGTTTAAAGCCATATTTAAGCTTGAAAACTTTCAAAATCATTTTATTTTAAGGCTCAAGATAAGCAACACAAAAATAAATTGCTTTTATTTTTCAGTTTATAGATAGCATGAAAATAAAATTGCCAATTATTTCAGAGTTTTACTTCTAATGCATCATGGATAGTATCTAAGAGCCAAATCCCTTACACTTTTGCTTACTTCTCCTAAGGACTCAGAAGAACACAAAGTGATCTTAGTACATGGATATTCCTCTTTCAAACCCCTGTCCTTTACCATTAACATACTCTGCCCAAATTTCAGCAAACAACACTCAGCAAGAAAACAGGAGCTATACAATATAAATTCTCTCCACTTTTGCCTAACTACCCATTAATGTATCCATGTCTGTATACTCCAGTTACGGAAGAAAAAAGTCAAGGCTAATTGACTTTTTGGTGCTCTCTCCCATTTCCTTCTGCCACCTTGAGTATCTTATTCTAGCTGTGATCTAATGATCTGTGTTTTGTCATTAATCCCTCTCTGTTCACTGGTTCCTTTTTAAATTTTTTATAAATATCCATTCATTCAACAAATACTTGGCACTGGAGATGGAGTATTGAATGGGATAGACAAAAATGTCTACTGTTAGGAAAGTGAAATTCTGGTTGGGGGAAGAAAAGTAAATAGTAATAAGTAAATAAGTAAATAGAAGAAATTCAGAGTGAATTTGAGAAAATTACACTATGTTCATATATAAATATACATAACACAGTGAATTCCACCTTTATGTATATCTTGAAAGCACTAATTAAAGATAAATAAATGAGTCGAAGGAAGATTATTTGAGTAGAGGAAAAGGAACAAGGTGAGGGAAAGAGGGTACCAGTTACTGAAATGGAGTCAATTAAATGCCATGCATGTATGATTATGTCAAAATAAACCCAACTATTATGTATAAGTATAATGTACTAATAAAAACATAAAAAAGAATATAAAAGTAAAACACAAAAAATAAGTGAGTAGTACATGATATAGCAGATTGTGATGGTACTAATAAGGCATTCACTCTTAAATAAGACCCTCTGGAAAGGTTTCACTGAGAAGATGATATTTGTACAAAGACTTACAAAAACATATTTGTACAAAGAAGGTTCCTGAAGCTCTGGAGAAGGAGCATTTTGGCAGAGGAGACACCAAGTACAGAGATCCTGAAGAGGCACTGACTTGCAGTACATAAAGAACAATAAGGTCAGAGTGGCTTGAACAATCAGTGAAGGAGCATAATAGGAGGTGGAATCAGGCACAGAAGGTGGAGCAGGTCATGCAGGGCTTGGTAGGCAACTCTATAGACTTAGCTTGACCTCTGCGTAACATAGGAACACATTGGAAGGGTCTGAGCAGAAGAATGAAATGGCTTGGTTTTTGTCAATATCATCCAGCTTCTGTGTTTTAGTAAAGGCCATAGATGGGCAAGGACAGAAGGAGGAAGATCAATTGGAAGATCATCACCAACCTAGAGAGGTGTGAGTAAAGTTTGGGCAAGAGTAGTGATGGTAGAGTTGACAAGAAATGAACAGAATATGGATATTTTTTTACTATAGAGTCCAGGACTCCATTGTATTGTTATCTAGATTTGCTGATAGGGTACAAGAGATGAAATAGTGGATGAAGAATTATATAGCCTTACTGGAATTTCCAGTGTACACTTGGCATATGCAAATCTACAAAAAGCATTGCTCTCATCTTCACAACCAAAGATTTACACTTTAAGTTTACACCATAAATTGACACCTTCACTCAAATCCTTCAGAGTACTGAAGTTGCAAAACAACCAATTTCTCTGAAATCTAAGTCAATACATTGACTGTAAAGAGATATAGGACACAGATATTTGCTTACATGGAGAGATCCACCAGAGACCAATAAGAATTTAGGGTTGTTAAGGAATTGGCAAAGGCCAAGTGGAGAATAGAAGAGAATATACAACCTCTGAGGCCCAAAGTTGGTAGGAATTTCCACCTACCTGTAAGCTTTCCTCCATGGAATTCATAAAAAGAGAGGTTGGAATCTTTAAAAGGTATTCCTCATGGTTCATGCCTGGAAAGCAGGAAATAGCAGCTGCCTAGGAAAAGGAGCAAAATCCACCCCGAGTTCTTTCACCTTCTATCACTTTTAACTACTGGAGGTGAGGGTTGGACAATAAACACCATCACAGGCTACTCATGGAAACCACTTTGGTTATGGGAAGGGAAGGAACAGAAAAACCTCTAACCCTGCAGTAGGTAAAGAAATATGAACTTTAGTTTGTTAAAAATAATAGAAATTAAAAATGTGGTACATATACACAATGGAATATTATTCAGCTGTAAAGAACTCCTTTCATTTGCATCAAAATAGATGAAACTGGAGGACATTATGTTTAGTGAAATAAGACACAGACAGATGAGTACTGCATGTTCTGTCTCATAATGTGGAAGCAACAAAATGTTAATCTGAATGTAGAATAATGATTAGGAGAGGTGGAGAAGGATGGATAAAGGAAGAATGAATTTGATCAGTGCATTTCATATTCAGGGAAAGAGAGAGAGAGAGAGAGAGATAGGAAAGTATCCCCCATTTGATGGGATTAACCCAGTTTAAATACCACCTCATTTTTTTTTTTATTTTTTAATAGATGCTCCTTTTATAAAGTTCTTTGATATCTTGATTTCTTACAAAGTTAAACAGTAACACAAAGTCAAAATAGTATCAAAATTTAGTTTACAGGTGGGAAGTAATTTACTAAAGGATTTGCTATATACAGCATAACTTATAGAACTACAACAGCAAATTGTAAAATAATTCGACATGTCCATCTTTTCAGTGACAATAAAAGAAATCATGGTATTAAACTATTATTATAATTTAAAGAAAAAGGGAAAAAAGGACTCATGATGTTAATATAACTGGTACTTTACATTTATTAGTTGTATACACTGCAAGCATATATTCCTAGCAAGGCCAGTAGAACAATGATTCCCAAAGTATGATCTTTAAATACTTGTCTCTCCATGCTAGAGATGTTGAACATTTTTTCATATGTCTGTTGATGGATTGTATACCTTCTTCTGTGAAGTTTCTGTTCAGCTCCTTGGCCCATTTATTGACTGGGTTGTTTGTTTTTTTTGGTGTTAAGTTTTTTGAGTTCTTTATATATCCTGGGGATTAGTGCTCTATCCAATGTGCATGTGGCAGATTTGTTCCCAGAGTGGCAGCTCTCTGTTCACTTCATTGATTGTTTCTTTTGCTGAGAAGAAGCTTTTTAGTTTGAATCCATCCCATTTATTGATTCTTGATTTTACTTCTTGTGCTATAGGAGTCTTGTTAAGGAAGTATGGTCCTAATCCAACATGATAAAGATTTGGGCCTATTTTTTCTTCTATTAGGCATTGGGTCTCTGGTCTGATTCCCAGGTCCTTGATCCACTTTGAGTTGAATTTTGTGAATGATGAGAGATAGGGGATTAGTTTCATTTGCTGTATATGGATTTCCAGTTTTCCCAGCACCATTTGTTGAACAGGCTATCTTTACTCCAGTGTATGTGTTTGACTCCTTTGTCTAGTATAAGATAACTGTATTTTAGTGGGTTTGTCTGTGTGTCTTCTATTCTGTACCATTGGTCTACATGTCTATTTTGGTGCCCGTACCATGCCGTTTTTGTTACTATAGCTTTGTAGTATAATTTAAGGTCAGGTATTGTGATGCCTCCTGCTTCACTCTTCTTGCTAAGGATTGCCTTGGCTATTCTGGGTCTCTTATTTTTCCAAATGAATTTCATGATTGCCTTTTCTATTTCTATGAAGAATGATGTTGGGATTTTAATTGGAATCACACTGAATCTATATAGTGCTTTGAATACCACCTCATTTCTAAATCCTTTCCTAATATTGTCATTCTGTATTTCTTTATGACAATACTCCATATATCCCATTTTATGTGATATTCCTTTTGATACTTAACACTGAATTATTTTTTAAAAATCTATATGACTAATTTCTTTACTAGATTCTGAGCTCCTTAAATTCAGACATAGTTATCTTATTAGTTTGTTTCTCCAACATACTGTCCAACTCTGGACAAATGGAAGATTCAATTCAAGAATGACTAATTGAAGGGTAAATAGAATAGATGGAGTTAGGTTCAGTAATTGCCCATGGAACTTTCAAGCTTTGTGATTCCTTAATGCATTGAAATTGAATAATTTCAAAGATCAACATTTAGAATATACTCAAATTACCCAGATGTAGGTTATAAACCAACATTATACAAATTCTTCATTTTGAAAGCATTAAACTTATCAATAAATCCTTTTCCTAGATTTGCTAGCATTTTAATATTCAAAATCTTAGATGATTGTGTTTTGTTACTGGAATTTATAAATAAATGACTTATTCTTTTACTTCAAAGTAGTTGTAGAAATTTGAATTGGCTATCAATCTTTGTTACAGGAAACTGTCTTCCATGCATAAATGTCATTCTATACTTTAGGGTGTTGAGTTTTGATGTACTGTACATTTATTTGACAGTGTACGAAAACAGAGATGACATTTTTAAACAGGAAATCCTGGTCAAAAAAACACAAATTAAAAAACCAAAACTAACTGGGGCTGGGATTGTGGCTCAGCGGTAGAGTGCTTGCCTTGCATGCATGAGGCATTGGGTTTGATCCTCAGCACCACATAAAAATAAATAAAATAAAGATATTGTGTCCATCTACAACTAAAAAAATTTCTTTAAAAAGCCAAAACTAACCTGTTCCGACTATTTTAGCTCTTGATTTGGTCATATTTCAATTCAGAAATAATGCTTCATCATCTATCTCGTTTCTTCTTAGGCCAAACAAGTTGACACATATAATTGACCATCACACTATTCAAGCATTAACAAAAGAGAGCTTGTGTAGCTATACTAATATCAAACAAAATATATTCTAAAACAAAAATTATAATGAGAAATAAGGAAATATTTTTTAAGATAAAAAGGGTCTGTTCATCGAGAAGATATAATGATTACAAACATATATGTACCTAAAAACAGAACTAAAAAATACTATGAAAAACATGACATACTCAAGGGATAAATAGAACACTTTATAATAATAATTAGAGACTTTAATATACCACTTACAAGAAATAACAAAACAACTAAAAAAGTGATAAATAAGAAAACCTAAGACTTTAATAACACTATAAAACAACTAGATCTATCAGACATCTACAGAACATTCTCAAAACAGCATAATCCACATTATTTTCAAATGGAAAACTATACAAGATAGAAAATATGTTAAGCAATAAAACAAGTCTTTGCAGATTTTGAAAGCATTGATATCAGGTAAAACATGTTCTGTAACTACAATGAAATGAAATTACAAATATCAGAAAGAAATTTGGTAAACTCATGAATGTGTAGAAACTCAACAACATATTCTAATAAGTGATGGTTCAAATAAAAATCACAGATATGCTGAAAATATTTTGAGATGAATGAAAATGAAAACATAATATACAAAACCTATGGGATACAGATAAAACAATGCTTAGAGGGAAATTTACAGCTTTAAATGCTTATAATTAAAAAGGAGAAAAATATTCACTGATTTTTCTCTAAGTTTCAAAGAAAATAAGGGTGAACTATACCAACTGTTGGCTCACAGTTTTGGAGTTTTGAGTCTATGATTAGTTGTCCCTGGTGCTTTTGGACCTGTTGCGAGGCACTAACTACTTCATGGTAGAAGCATTCAGTGAAGAAAGTCCATTCACCTCATGGCCAGGTATGAAACAGAGGCAGGAAGAGGAGGGTACTGGGAGTCCCATAGTCCCCAGGAAATATCCTCAATGACCAAAATCTCCTACTAGGCTCTATCTATTAAAGTTTCTCCACCTCCCTATAGCACCAGTCAGGTTAAACTGGAGTTTATTCACTTCTGCTGGTGGTTGGGGTCTGCATAAGCTGCAGGCCTCTGCAACAGAGAAAGCCCATTTCTTCACCATTATCATTGAGTGACATGTTGCAGATTTTACTGGCAGGCTATGCCTTCCAATGTTGCAGCAGATCCCAGAAGTTCATCACCAATTTCTTCTTTCTGGGCTCCTATCTTGTGAATTCAAAGAATAAAATCCACTGATTAGAATGAGTGAGGGTAAAAGTAATTTATTCAAGTATGAATAGAAACAGAAATCCCACAGGGTGAGAGGGGACCCAAGTTGCCCCTTGGATGTGCTAGTCTAGGGCTTTATATAGCACATGGGTCAACTATTAGTTCATATTTATACTAATCAGATTTGGAAAAGTACTCATGCTATTGGTTAACTCTTGAGTCTGAACTTCCATTCAGGTCTGCCATAATTCCATTTTCTCATGGCTTGCTTGCAATCTCAGCTTGCCAGGAGGTTGAGATAAATAGATCATAGGTATGGCACTGGATGGAATGAGAATCCATATTGGGCTCTGTGTGGGTTGCTGGGGTGACAGCTTGATGTGCCCTGGCTTGCCTCAGACCTGCACCAGCATGGTGGCTTCCTGAGCTGCCTGCATTCCAGCCTGCTGTGGAAGCCAATCCACAGCTGTAGGACAAGGACTTGGCTTCACCGGGGTCTAAGCCTTTAACACATAGATCCAAACTATAGCAGATACATAAAAAACAATCACTATATTAATGGAATGAAAAGGAGGGAAAGATTATAAAAAATTGACAATACCCACTTCCTTTCATGATAAAAAACATGCAAAAAAGTACAAATACATGAAAACTTTTTGGACCTGAGAAAAAGCCCTATATGGGAAAAAGAAAAAAGAAAAAAAAACACAACATTACAACTTAGTATTTCTCCCTAAAATCAGGAAGGAGACAAAGAATGTCTATTCTAGTCAATTCTACTCAACATTGTACTGGTGGTTCTACCCAAGGCAATTAAGTGAGAAATAGATAAAAGAGGCATCCATATTGGAAAGAAACAAGAAGAACTATGTATATTCATAGATGGCAAGATCTTGTATATTGAAAATCATAAGAAATCCATAAAAACCATTATAAATAATTAGTTCAGCAAAACTAAAGGATACGAGATCAATATACAAAAGTCAATTGCATTTCTATATACTAGCAATGAATAAATAAAAATGAAATTGAGAAAACAGTTCCATTTACACTACCATCAAAAAATTAAAATACATATGAATAAATTTAGCAAAAGAAATGCAAGATTTGTGCACTGACAAACACAAATCATTTAAAGAAGTTAGAGAACTAATAAATGAAAAGACATCCCATGTTCATGGATTAGACAACAGTATTACAAACATTACTTCACAAATTGATCTACAAATTTCAGTATAGTTCTCAAAATCATAAGTGTTTTTTTGAAGAAATTGACAAGCTGATTCTAAAATTTTTCAGCAATGCAAGAGACCAATAATAGTTAAAGCAATATTGACAATATAAGACAAAGTAGGGAAGTTACTAAGTTTTAAAAGTCACTAAAAGCTATTATAAACAAGATTGTGTTGTTTTGGCATGGGATAAGCATAAAGGTCAATGGAATAGACTCCAGAAATAAACCCATTCCTTTAGAGTCAATTGACTTTTGACAAAGATGCAAAGACAATTTCCTAGAGGAAGAATAGTCTTTTAAATAAATAGTGCTGAAATAAATAGATATCACACATCATAAAATGAAATTGTACCCATATCTCACACTATACACAAAAGTTAGCTGAAAGTGGATGGCACACATAAATAGGAATGTTAAAACTATAAACTTGTTAAAAGCAAACAAAGGCTTAAGTCATCATGGACTAGGATTAGTCAATGACACTAAAAGATGACGCTGAAAGCCCAAAACACAAAATGAAACCAAAAAGATAAATTGGACATTGACAAACTAAAAACACGTGTGTTTCAAAGGAGACTATCAAGAAAGAAAGTGAAAAAACAACCCACAGAGTGGGAGAAATATTCATAAAATATATATGTGATACAGTACTAGTATCTAGAATATGTACACAGAACTCTACTATTCAAAAACAAAAATATTTGAATAATCAAAAAATTTGAGTAGACTTTTCTCCAGAAATGAGAAACAAGTATACAAAAGGATGCTCAACATCATTATTCATTAAGAAAATGCAAACCAAAACCATAATGAGATACCATTAGGATGGTGATAATCAAGAAGATGAACAATATGAAGAAACTGGAATCCTCATATATTGCTGCTGGGAATGTAAAATTGTACAACTACTTTGGAAAACAGTTTGCAGTTGTTCAAAATGTTAAATATAGAGTTACTCACGATCCAGCAGTTCCACTTCTAGGTAGATACCAAAAAGTAAAGGAAAATACATATATCCACATAAAAACTTGTACACAAATGACTCGGAGCCACATACTCATATAGCCACAAAAGAAAAATAATCCAAATGCCCATCAACTGATGAAAATATAAACAAAATGTAGTATATACACACATAAAAACTATTATGTATCCCAAAAAGTAATGAATTTCTGATACATTTCACAATGTCAATGAAGCTTGAAAACAGGCAGAGTGAAAAAAGCTGGAAACCAAAAGCCACAAACTATATTATATAATTCCTTTTATATTAAATGTCCAAAATAGAGAAATCCATAGAAATAGGAAGTGGATTAGTGGTTACCAAGAAATGGGGAATGGAGGGTTTGGACCCATTAGTCACTACAAATGGGTGCACATTTCCTTTAGAGGCAATAAAATTCTACTTAAATTAGTGGTAATTGTGACCAAATTTTGCAAATATATTAAAAATCACTAAAGTGAATCTTTTTAAAAAGGTATATTTATGTTATATAATTTACATCTCAATTTTTAAAAAAGAAAAAGTTTATAAGGTCATTATTAGTATTATCTTTTCTCAGAGTACTTTGAGGAAACTAAGATTATAAAGTGTAAGTAACTTGCACAGTTGGCTTAGATTTTATGCCCCCAAAGTATGTGTGCTTTATACTGCAAAACAGTTGTGCATGTGTGCGTGCATGTAGATAAGTAGAGAGATTCTTATATTCATATAAAAATATGTGTGTATGTCCCAGAAGACAGAGACAGCATTCCATTCATTTCTATTTGATAGTTATTTATTGAGTTTATTCTGTGCCAGGCATTGAGAAAACACACACACACACACACACACACACACACACACACACACAAAGTGGTTCCTGGTCTAAATACTACTTTATTAACTGTGAATGAATAAATGAAAGAAAACCTACTCTATATCTTTAAATGAGCTCAATCTTCCCATGCAAAAATAATCAACACAAGTTGATTATTGTGCTCTATCACAAAATTTCTCACCTCACTGCTTTATCACAAAATTTCTCTGTTCTTGACCTGTGCTCCTTTTAAGACTTTCTTCCCTTCATTGCAAACTCTTGCTTGCTTTTAGTGATGATCCACTTTGGGCAGGAGTGTCTGTCCTTGATCTCCCCATATCTCCCAGGTATCACTAATGGACTTAGCCCAGTTTCTTAACTGCAGCACTGTTGACAATTTGGACCACATAATTTTGGGGGCTGTCTTGTGCACTGTAGGATGTTTAGCTGCGTCTCTGCCTCTACTCACAGATAGCAGTAGTAACCTCCTCCACAGCTGTGACAACTGAAATATCTCCACGCATTGCATAGGTCCCCTGGAGAGGTAAATCACCCCTGGATACAATCACTTCTCAGCCTGACATTATCTCATGACTCTTTCCAGCTCACATTGCTTGAAGAGCTACCGCTCTTAAATCTTACCTCTCCAAATTGATGTCCCCAAACAGTTCACACCCACCCCAACTCCACAGTACATGTGAAGAGGTGAGTTAAATTCCTTAACCCTGTTTTCTGTATTCTTCCTCAAAAGCATCCAATTAATAGGACCTAGTCACAAGAATCTATAATATATCTCTTTCTCAAGACCCCTCTCTACCTCAAGAGAAATGGCTGTAATGGATTATTTTAGTTCCTGGATCTAAAAATGTCAGCACTGCCTTGCTGTGAGGAGGAAATAGGCAAAGTCAAGGAGGAAGTCTGATCATTGGACGTAGTATCTCCTCCAGTCCTGATCCCTCTCTCCTCTAACTTTCATATGTGCTGAAGATCCAAGGCAGCATTTAACTGAGGGATTTGCCTCAGCTGAGAAGGTTGAAAGTGGGCAGGAACAAGACCTATATCAGTCTCTGTTCTGGATCTAAATCTGGAATGCAACCAGAGAGCTTTAATCTGACAGGAGCAGGATAAATGTGAAAAATAGACCATAGAAGAATGTCTACAAAAGGAATAGTTCCCAATGAGCAGTACCATTCAAGGATTTTTTCCATTAGGAACAGCAACTTATCTAACTCTCAGGGAAAAAATACTGTTGTTACTACCAGTAGGGGGCCTATTCTTATCAAAATTGTGAAATGGGTTGTACTGGAACTTTCTGTAACAGTAACCCTATTCACCTAGCTTTAGCAAAAGAAAGCACTGCCTGCCTTACATCACTTGGAAGATGACAGGGTGGTTTGGGGTCAGGCATAGCAGAATCATCAGGTTTTTCCCTTCCTGTCTGTCCTCTTACCTCCATGTTTTATTCTAAGGCACATTCTCTCCTTGCCATGATAGATATTTTCCACATCTTGTTTTCTTTGTTAATATCAATCCCCAGAAAGGGCTGTATGTGGGTTACCTCCCACGGACAGGCACTATATGGGTTACCTCCACCTATTAACCCATCATGGTGTCAGAAGTCAGGAATGATATAGAGGAGGCCCAGATGGCTATGGTTAGGCTCTCTCACTGAGGCTTTTAGAAAGCTATGTTTTTATTATGTAGCCAAGGTCATGAACACCCTGATTCAGTATATATATTCAAGGTCATAACATTTGCTTATGAGCATGTGCCCACCTATGTAACCTGTTGACAACATGCCTTCTTTGACCTGAATATAAAAAAAAGTCTATGGAAGGACTCAGAGAGTAGAAAAACTGGGGGGCTGACTAGAGGATGCTGCTGCCTCCAAATACAGCCTGTCAACTAACTCAACTGCACCACCCATCTTCTTCCAGTTGCTGATATTTGGAGTCTGTTTTCCAGGGTCTGAGTCCCACCCCATAATTTGAATTCTCCAGAGTATCTTCTGCGGGTAAGAGATATATCTACCCTGGAAGATGGGATGGGGTACCTGTGACCACTGAAAGAAAAGTGGCGCAGGACTGATCACACATGCACCTGAGATAAGCAGCAGGTTTATTGTCAGAAGTCTGACAGGCTGCTCTGTGCAGAGAGAAAGCAGCTTACTTTTTACAGGCTAGAACCATGGCCACGTGTTAGAGGCAGGTTTAGTCCTTGTGACTGGCATGGCAAGCATCACCTGATTCTGAGGAAGGCTAGTTTCTGTTTCTTGGGAACAGGGACAGGCAGGTCTCTTATACCGCAAAGCGGGAACAGAGACTTGCACGTCTCTTTATCTCTCAAGAAGCGAAGAGAGAAACTGGCACGTCCCTATCTCAGAGGCTAGTAAGTTGTCTCCTATCTCTCAAGAAGAGAACAGAGAGAGACTGGCATGCCTCCAGACTGGTAAATTTTTAACTCATGGAAGTTTCTATTTCTTGAGAATAAGAACAGTATTCATAAAGTGGGGGTAGAGAAAGGAAGATGCTATAATTGTGCCAACAGCCACCAAGCATGTAGCATTCCATTGCCATGGTCCAATTAGTATGAACTACTGTGTAGAGTTGGGATACAGTGGATCGTTTCTCTGTGAGTACAGAGAAGGCTTTACAAGCATTTAGCTTCCACCTCCAAGAGAGATGCTCCATTTGCCACTCAAAAGGCCAGAGTACGGTCACTAAAGGAGGATCTCTGAACCTTGAAAATACTCCTCAGTCTCTCCTATAGTGCTGATGGAGTTAGAGGAGGAGAAGGAGGGGAATCAACACCAGCCAGTGATAATGCGGAATATGAAACAACAGCAACTAATGACTCATGAGCAGCCAGCTTGGGCCAGCCCAGGTGACCAAGTTGAACACATTCTGTCTGTCAAATAGAGTTGTTGCACTTAGGAAAATAATTTAGAAGGGTCAGGAGAGCCTCTGGCTACTTTATTGTTCTGCCTGTAAGATTTATGGGAAGATGGCATTATAGGTAGTGGCCTAAAAATGGAGAGGTTAGCATCCTTTCTTATAGCAGAGGTTGCAAAATAGTTAACACCATGGAGGTATTTAGAGGGCCAAGAGAGCTCAAGTATGTTAGGAGCCAGCAGGATCAGAGAGCCCAGATGTGCCAGGAACCAACAGAGACAAGAGACTTCAGGAGGTTCTAGGACCTGTTACCTATGTAGGTAAACCAGAAATAAGCCCATGTTGGAGGTGAGGCAACTATACTGTCTAATGTTTGATACACTGATGCCTTCAGCTGTGGACAACTTCCTGTATGGATGGCAGTGGTTTCAGAACTAGAGATAGACACTGTCTGGTTTGATACTGGTCCAGGACAAAATAGCCAGTGAGTTGAGCTAGGTGATGGTAGCAAACAATATATGCCCATAGTGATATGTACTGACAGTTATGCAGTGTATTGAGGGCAAATTCTGTGGAAAGAGCTCTTGGAACTAAACCCCACCAGGAACAGATGACTACAGGGCATGTTACTGGCTATGCCCCCCTGACTAGACAAAGGAATGATGAAGCAGATACTTTGGCTGGGGTGCAGTGGTTCAAGCCAGTGCCTCTAACCATGCCCTCAATGCCTTGGAGCCACAGATGGGCAGGTAACGTGTGGACATCATCCCCTTAACACAATGGCAGGTTGATTACATTGGCACTTTAACGAGTTCAGAGAACCATTTTTGCTCGATGGCAGTTGATAAAGCTATATAGGCTTGTTGTTTGCCTGTCCCCATGGTCAAGTGAATCAGCCTACTACAATTCACACCCTGACAGTGTTTATGACCATGTACAGCCAGCCCAACACATTAGAGAGTGATCAAGGAACCCATTTCACAGGTCAGGATGTGCAGCTATGGGCAACTCAGATTCAACGGAAGATGCATGTCTAATATCACCCACAGGCTGCAGGCATGACAGAAAAATGTAATGACCTACTTAAGCAATGTTTTAATATTACAGTCAATCCACCTTCCGTGAAGTGATGGGCACAGACAGCATCTGTGGGCAGTAGTGAGAGCTCTGAATGATTGTCACGGGAGAGGGGGACCAGCTCCAGTGATGGCTTTGCTACATCACACAGTTACACAAATATAGGTCCAGAAGACAATGAAGGATGTTGTACTTAAGCCTGGGTTTGAGAATCAAATGTTCTTTTCCCTGCTCCCACTGGATTGAATCAGGGGCAAATGGTAGATTGTACATGGCTCTGGACAATAAAGTCCTCCCATCTTCCTTGGGTAGCCCTGTTAACCCCATGTATAAAATGTTTGGAGTGTGATCTCCTGTGATACCATGGATGACTAGTGACTGCCCCCCCGCAATGGGTACATGTGACTTGGCCAAGCCCCATAGATGGGACATGGATTTTAAAGGACACATTTGTTATTTCCCTCTGGCCAATTATGAGTTACCTGGTATTAGTACACATATAGCTTGCTGAAGTTCAGAACCAAGCTATAAAAGTGTGGTTCACTGCCCAGGGAAGCCACCACAGGTAGCCACTGTGCTTTTCTGGTACTCAAAGCTGGCATGCATTCTCCTGGATGGATGTGATTTACCTATCCTAGTACCTGAAAACTGCTTTTTCCTTTTGTCCATAGATGTGTCTTCACCAATACCATTGTGTTTGCTACTCTGAACTACCACAGTAGCAAACACCTCTATTTGCTGGGTATGTACTGAAGTGTCTGTGAGCTCTGCTGCTGGGCTACCCTGGCAGATTTAGACTATGTCCCTGGACAATTGGATATGACAATTGGACTCACTTCAATATGAGATGAAACTGGCAGCGGTCTTTGGTAATTCTTAGCAATGCAGCACGTCTTCTGGGTGTATGTTGTTGCACCTAGTATTATTGTTGTGGCCTGTGGATGTAGCGCTCTGCCCTCCTCCCTAAGGGATCATTGCAGAAGACCTCAAACATTTAGATTGAACAGCAAGGAATCCTAAAGGGGTGGATTATAGGGTAGGCCCTATAGATAAGCCTAGGCTTCCCATGGTCTGTTTTTATTATGTAGCCAAGGTCATGAACCACCCTGATCCAGTTTATGTACTCAGGGCCACAGATATTTGCTTATGAGCCTGCTCACATTTATGGCAAAATGCCTTCTTTTTCTGGCCTGCATATTAAAAAGGCCTATGGAAGAACTCAGGGGCAAGAAAGCTAGGGGCTCTGGCTGGGACTGCTGTTGCCTCTGAATATAGTATGTCTACTATCCCAACTGCATCTCACATCTTCCAACTGCCAGAATCCAGAATCTGTTTCCCAGGGTCTGAGGCCTATCATGACAAGTCTACCTGGCATCTCTGATTTCAGATGCTAGAGGAGGGATAGAGTATAAAAGGTAAAAACAACAGAGGTCCACTAGACAGTCACAGTTTAATGTTTCCCACTCTGTCTTTGCCCAGTCTGCTCTCTAAAGTAATCCATTTTCCTCTTGCTGCCCACCCACTGTCCAACATTCACTTCCACTCTCCTTATATCCATAAGTATTTCCCTCTTCCCTGACCTTCAACCATAGCCTCCAAAGTCCACCTCCCATTGAGGATAGGCTGCACATTTTGGAGCCTGTGATAGAAATACTGGAAGTCTCTTTCAGTGAAAAGTGAAGACAGCTGAATATGGTGGCATACACACCAGTAATCCTAGTGACTTGGGAGGCTGAGGCAGGATAATCACAAGTTCAGAGCCAGCCTCAGTGACTTAGTGAGGCCCTAAGCAACTTAGCAAGACTCTGTCTCAAAATAAAAAATAAAAAGTACTGAGAGATGTGTCTCAGTAATTAAGTATCCCTGGGTTCAATCCCTGGGACCTCCTCGCCACCAATACACACAGGGAAGAAAGTGAGGACAGAGTTTATCAGAAAAACAGTTGTCTTATCTTAGTGAGTATGTGCCATTTTAGCCCATTTCAGCAAGAAATGTGATTCTTTTATTTGAATTACCATCAAAGCTTCAAGAAAAAATCCTTTTAGAGGTGAGCCCCAGCAAAGAATAACCACAACTATTATAAAGCTTTTAAGAAAGTACTGCATTATCCATTCAGACAACACCAAGTTAAAGAATCAATTAGGATCATAATAGTAGAGGTCAGAACCTAGAAACAGGGTTTTCCCCAAGGATATGGCTATCAAAGTGGCCCCTCACTTGGGGGAAAGTCTCCCAGAATATAATCTATATTATACATTGCCAGGCCTGTTCTCTGCTCAGAGATGGCTCAAGTACCAGCAACCAGTGAAAACACATAATGAAACCTCAGGAGGGCCAAACTCATCTTCCTTCAGGAAAATGTCACCTTCCTTAAATGTCACTCACAGCTTCAATAGGTTACTTAATGTTTTGTTGTACTTTTTAATAGCAATTCCTTCAGTAGGATTCAGAAAGGTGCTCTCATAACCAGAGATCACTAACTGAGAATGACATGTTGGACTTTACAGGTTAGAATAGACTCCCCAACATGTCTTATGTTCTTGCTACCACTGGGGTACCAGCTAGTGACTAGTTAATGGCTAATACAGTAGTGACTACTGAAGGTCTCTCTCCTGTGTCTTTGAGGAGATTGCTATCAGCTGCATTGACTGTTATATAAACATGAGAGGCCAAAAGAATAACCTCCTCTGATTTACATATTACACTTGGCAAATGTCAGATACTCTCAACCACTGACACACATAGGACCACTTGAGGGACATTTGAAATATATATCTGTCCCACTCCATGCTCAGAAATGTTGATTTAATTAGTGTTATTTGGGCCATGGGCATTGAAATTTATTGAAAAGATTTCTTTCTATGTACAGCCAAAGTTGAGGACCACTGGCATGTACTAAAAGGTAGTATTTATGAGCCCTTGCTATATTTCAACCATTTTATCAGGTTCTTTATAAGCTGGGCATGGTGGTGTATGCTTGTAATCTCATCTACTTGTGAGTCTGAGGCAAGAAGATTACATGTTTACAGCCATCTTTCTTAAATTAGTGAGACCCTGTCTCAAAATAAATTAAAGGACTAGAGATGCAACTCAGGGATAAAGTGCCCCTATGTTCAATCCCTAGAAACTCCACCCAAAAATTCAAGCATTACCTCATTCAATCCTCATAAGAACTGTACTAGGTAGTTACTGTTATTTTATGCATTTTACAAATGAGGTACTTGAAATTGGAGGGCTTAAACCACTTCCCAAAGCTCAAATAGCCAGTAAGTTTCAAAAACAGAAATCTGTATCTGGGCTGTATGGTTAAAAAGTCTACATGTTGTAATTCATCACATCAATAGACTTAAAGAATCATATGATTATATCAATTGATGCACAGAAAGGATTTGACAAAATACAGCACCCATTTATGTTCAAAACACTAGAAAAACTAGGGATAGTAGGAACATACCTCAACATGGTAAACACTATCAATGCTAAACCAAAGGCCAACATCATCCAAAATGAAGAAAAATTGGAAGCATTTCCTCTAAAAATGCGAATAGGAAAGGGATGCCCTCTTTCACCACTGCTATTAAACATAGTCCTTGAAACACTAGCCAGAACAATTAGACAGATGAAAGAAATTACAAGGATACGAATAGGAAAAGAGGAACTCAAACTATCATTATTGGCCAATGACATGATTCTACACTTAGAGGATCCAAAAAATTCCACCAGAAAACTTCTAGAATTAATAAATGAATTCAGCAAAGTAGCAGGATATAAAATCAATACCCATAAATCAAATGCATTTCTATACATCAGTGATGAAACCTCTGAAAGAGAAATTAGGAAAACTACCCTATTCACAATAGCCTTCAAAAAATAATAATAATAAAATACTTGGTAATCAATTTAACAAAAGAGGTGAAAGATCTCTACAAAGAAAACTACAGGACATTAAAGAAAGAAATTGAATCTTAGAAGATGGAAAGATCTCCCCATGCTTTTGCATAGGCAGAATCAATATTGTCAAAATGTACATACTACCCAAAGTTCCGTACAGATTCAATGTGATTCCAATTAAAATACCAACATCATTCCTCATAGAAATAGAAAAAGCAACCATGAAATTCATTTGAAAAAATAAAAGACCCAGAATAGCCAAAGCAATACTCAGCAAGAAGAGTGAAGCAGGAGACATCACAATACCAGGACTTAAACTATATTGCAAAGCTGTAGTAACAAAAATGGCATGATACTGGCACCAAAATAGACATGTAGACCAATGGTACAGAATAGAGGACACAGAAACAAACCCACATAAATACAGTTATCTTATACTAGACAAAGGCGTCAAAACATACATTGGTGAAAAGATAGCCTCTTCAACAAATGGTGCTGGGAAAACTGAAAATCCATATGCAGCAAAATGAAACTAATCCCCTATCTCTTACCATGTACAAAACTCAACTCAAAGTGGATCAAGGACCTGGAAATTAGACCAGAGACCCTAAGCCTAATAGAGGAAAAAGCAGGCCCAAATCTTCATCATGTCAGATTAGGCCCCAACTTCCTTAACAAGACTCCTAAAGTGCAATAAATAAAATCAAGAATCAATAAATGATGGGCTGGGATTGTGGCTCAGTGGTAGAGCGCTTGCTTCGCATGTGTGAGGCACTGGGTTCGATCCTCAGCACCACATATAAATAAAAATGAATGAATAAAGGTCCATCAACAACTAAGAAAATCAAAAAAAAAAGAATCAATAAATGAGGGCTGGGATTGTGGCTCAGCAATACTGCACTTGCCTCGCATATGTGAGGCACTGGGTTCAATCCTCAGCACCACATAAAAATAAATAAATAAAAAAAAAAGATATTGTGTCCATCTACAACTAAAAAAATATATTAAAAAAAGAATCAATAAATGGGATGGATTCAATCTGAAAAGCTTCTTCTCAGCAAAAGAAACATTTAACAAGATAAAGAGAGAACCTACACTTTGGGAGCAAATTTTTGCCACATGCACATCAGATAGAGCACCAATCTCCAGGATTTATAAAGAACTCAAAAAACTTAACACCAAAAAACCAAACAACCCAATCAATAAGTGGGATAAGGAGCTGAGCAGACACTTCTCAGAAGAAGATATACTATTGATCAACAAACATATGAATTAATGTTCCACATCTCTAGCAATTAGAGAAATGTAAATCAGCAGGGCACAGTGGCGCAAGCCTGTAATCCCAGCACTTAGGGAGACTGAGACAGGAGAATCACGAGTTCAAAGCCAGCCTCAGCAAGGGCGAGGCGCTAAGCAACTCAGTGAGACCCTGTCTCTACATAAAACGCAAAATAGGGCTGGGGATGTGGCTCAGTGGTCGAGTGCCCCTGGGCTCAATCCCCAGTACCAAAAAAAAAAAAAATGTAAATCAAAACTACTCTGAGAGTTCATCTCATGCCAGTCAGAATGGCAATTATCAAGAATACAAACAACAATAAGTGTTGGAGAGGATGTGGATGAAAAGGCACACTCATACATTGCTGGTGGGATTGCAAATTGGTGCAACAAATCTGGAAAGCAGTATGGAGATTCATTAGAAAACTTGGAATGAATCCATCATTTGACCCAGCTATCCCACTCCTTGGTCTATACCCAAAAGACTTAAAAACAGCATACTACAGTGACACAGCCACTTCAATGTTTGCAGCAACTCAACTCACAATAGCTACACTGTTGGAGCAAACTAGATGCCCTTCAATAGATGAATGGGTAAAGGAACTCTGGTATATATACACAATGGAATATTACTCAGCCTTAAAAGAAAAAAAAGTACGGCATTTGAAAACAAATGAATGGAGTTGGAGAATATCATGCTAAGCAAAGTAAACCAATCCCAAAAAATCAAAGGCCAAATGTTCTCTCTGATTAGTGGATGCTGATCCATAATGAAAGAGGGGGCGTGGGAAGAATGGAGAAACTTTAGTCAAAGGGGAGCAGAGGAAGAGAGGGGACATGGGGCAGGAAAGATGGTGGATTGAGATGGACATCATTGCCCTAGGTTCATGTATGACTGCACATGTCGTGCAACTCTACATCACGTACAGAGAAATGAAATGTGGTGCTCCATTTGTGCACAATGAATCAAAATGCATTCTGCTATTATGCATACCTAAGTAGAATAAATAAATTTTTAAAAAAAATATCTACATGTTAATAAATTGTTATATGGTTTCTTACCATATTATGCTAATTTCTGGAAAGATAGGGTTATGATGATCAGTTCCAGAATACAGACTATATGTTATCAAATGGTAACAAAGAAAGAAAATATCTAAGAGGTAACGAGTACACGCTGAATCTAAAACAATGATTTTTCTATAGCTGGGAGCGATAATTTCTTGACATCATACTCATTACAATTTCTTCTTTGGAGAAGGAAAGATGACAATGACAACCATCACATGGATATTATGGAAAAATACCAGTGCACTTACACTTTCCTTTTCTTAGAAAAATTTATAAGAAATAAGCAAGATACACACAATGCATAACTTTAAAGGAAACTTAAAATCATCTGCACCAATCTTTTTTTTTAATACATTTATTTATTTATTTTATGTGGTGCTGAGGATCGAACCCAGTGTGTCACACATGCTAGGCAAGCGCTCTACCCCTGAGCCACAACCCTAGCCCCTCTGCACCAATCTTTTAACTTGTCATCAGGAAATTAGGATGCAGTAAAGAGGAATGGCTTGCTCAATTTCATACATATTCTAAGAAACTGACACAAAGTTTCCTGAATACTAGTTTTCAGAATTTGTTTATATCAAATAATGGAGAGCAACTCAGGAAGAGGGATCAACACCCAAAATGTACAATATGCTAACAATATTCTTTCAACCTGTGCCCATGGCATTACCAACTGAGTCACACACATCAGGAGAGTCGGCAAAAGTTTATAAGTAGATGGTCTATTGACAATTGTCTCAAAGCTAATATCCTCCATAATCTGCATCTAAAAACATGCCTTTTCCAGAATTACTACCTAATCCATAAGAAATGAGGCCACTGAAGCCTCAGATCATATTTTCAGAAGTTTCAGATTATATTTTCTCAATGTTTTCCAAACTAGTTATAGACTCAGATCAGAATCACCCAAGGTGTATCTTCAAAGTGCATATTTATGGGTCATGAACCAAGGCTACCACGTGCCAATTTCTGGGTGGGAAGGTCATTTTGATGAACTACTCCAGCGATTCTGTTGCATATAAACATTTAAGAAGCACTAATCTTAGACAACAGCTTTTCCCGCTCCAGGTGGGTTCCCAGAAGACACTAAATAAAATCAACACATCTGTTTTGCTTTGTCAGTTTTGATTCTGATCACCTGCTGAGGGTCATGACATTCCACGAGGACATCCCCTAGGCTTTCTGCATATATCATAAGCCAGGTTGGAAGGCCTAAACGAAGCATTCTGATTTCTCTCACCTTTTCATCTTGGGTTTCAGAACAGGAAAACATGGATATTTCTGCACTCTGACTCCCTAAAATCCCTTAATTCACTGATGCTTTATCTGCCATCAGGAGTAGCATCTGAAGAGGGAAATGGCAACACAGAAGCTCCACTCCTGCCCTGCTCTGCAGTGCCACTTGCACTCTGGGGCTTCCCAGCAAGTGACACTCTGAAGCTCTGGTAGTCACTTTTCACATCTATGCTTTTATTGTGTCTCTTGGGATGTTCAGCTTTTCAATTTATGTCAGTAAAGGAAGTATCATCAGAGCCCTCTGAATAGCACTACCTCTTTTCATTGTAATAGTTAACCAAAAAAGCAAAAATTCATGAAGAACCCCAGATACTTGCTCTTTGAAAGAGCAGCATCCCTCCATATGAAAGGTATCTATTTCTTTTTATTCTGAGACTGATCTTTTAAGATATCAAGGTGCCATCTGTGATTTTATAGCCTCATAATAGTAGGCCTATCTAATCAAGAAGGTGAATGATCCTGACAATTTAATGCCCTGTGTCTCTGATGCAGATAGAAAGAAATTGGAGAACAAGGACGGACAGAAAGAGCTGCCTATACCATATGTATAAAAATTTCTGCCTACGTATTTGAACTAGACTGAACCATGTATCATTATACATGGGCCTTTATATATTATTTAATTCAAATCTAGTGAATCTGTTCAAACAAAATCAACCCTATGTATAAAAGTAAATTTACTAAACTAGAAGAAAACTGGAAATTTCTTATTCTCCAGTCTTCTGAAAAAAACAAAGTATGAAGTTAAACTGTATTTATATCCCCAGTCCAAATGTAATCCAACATTATCAAAATTTCTACAGCATAGTATCAAAATAGATTACAGTAGAAATTTATTTTGGATGAACTGTTACACTAAAGTGTGATCATCAATTATAGCTTCCAATTCCTAAGAGAGACATGGTAGCACAAATGAGAAATCTAAACCCAAGTTTGGCCCTATGGATTATATCCAAAGGCATGCCTCTGACATGAAATCTTGGCTCTGGTGGCTATAAAGTTTCATGTGTTAAGTGGTTTAGTGGTTATCCTCAGTGGGACAGGGCTGATGTCTTTCCTCCCTCTGTCAGTTGCTGGACCTAGGATTGAGCCCATATGTGGGGATGTCATAGAAACAACTGTGAAGATCTAGAAAAAACAAAGACATTGACTAGCAAAGAAGTCGACAGTAACAAGATAGGCAACTGTATATAGCACATCAGTAAAATCAGCCACAAAGATAAAAAAATTCCCATCAGTCAAATTGGAAAAATAACTTTCTTTCTTAATCACAAGACTTTATTTCTTCTGAGGTAGTTCTTCAAACAAGAACTCAGGGTGCAGTGGAATTTTGTTCTTAGGCTGAGATACCTGCCCCTAGCACCAGCACAAGGCTATTTGTGCTTGGTCAGAAGAGCCTCCTATTAAATCGTTATTTAAGCCAAGACCATTCACCTGGAAGGCTTCATCTCTTTCCAGTTTTCTTAAACACAAAAACCTGTGGGCTCCCCATTAATGCTGAAATTTAAAGATGCTATTTTTAAAAGGCATGACTATCAGCCACCAAGTTTTTCTCATTTGCTTTTTTATTTTAACACTCACTAATACTTGTTATTTAATACAGGTGCCTCTCCTAATATCAGAACTCATAAGTGTTATTTAAATTTTAATAAATTTATATATGATTATATTAATTAAATTTGTCCATCATCCAGTCTTGTACATGTGCTTAGTTTCAAATTTCCTTTCATGTGTTGTCTCTGTGTAATACAAAGCATTTAATTTAATTAAAGCAGATAAATACAATTGACAATTGTAAGCAGGAACTTGAAACGAGACAAAAGCAGAATGATGCCTTAACAGGGATAATTCATATCTATACTGAAAGTTACAAATTCACTCAAATTTTTAGCACATTTTAGGGCAATGTATTGTGAATAATACAAAAATCAATTAACCATGAGCTCTGCCATCAAGGACCCAGCAATCTAGGGCAAGAATTACACTAATAACTATAGTAAGAGTATGTTAAGCACCATGTGCAAGGCAAGGAAAAGTGTCTATAAAAATAAGTTTCAGTTATTACAGCTGTGTAACAAGCTATCCCAAGACTCGTTGATGTTCAATACCCACTTCTTATTACTTGTTTCAGGATTGAGGACAGGGAATAACAGAGACAGTTCGTCTCTGCTCATGACGTCTGGGGCCTCAGCTAAACAACTCAAAGTTTGAAGGCTGTAATCATCTGCAGCCTCATTTGTTTGCATGTCTGGCAGGTGATGCCAACTAGATTCAAAGGATTGGTGGGCTGGAACACAGGGCTTCTAGCTCATCTGGTCTTTCTTCATACCCCTCCTCCCCATCTCTCCAACTTGTTACATGTCTTGAGAAAAAGCACCAGATGGAAACTGCTTTTATCTAACCTATCCTTAAACTTACTCACATTTTGTCCACAAATCAATTCACTAAGGCAAGGCAATATTTAAAGCGAAGGGAATTGGACTCTACCTATGATGGGAGTAGTATCAAAGAATGTGTGGTCATGCTTAAATCCACCACACTGGGGAATCAGGGAAAGCTTCAAGGAAGTATTACCTTTGAGTTGGGTATTGGAAAACTAATGTAATTTGAATAAGCAGAGGTGATATAAATGGAAGTTAGCACAACGATCTGCATTATCAGCAGGTGAACACGCAGAAATAGATAGGACTGGTTAGGAGAGGGCATTGAGAATACAGGAAATAAGGCTGAAAATAGATGGAGATCATGGTAGGGCAAGATTTAAATGGTACACTAAGGATATTGGATTTGATCCAGCTGGGGAAGGAAAGTAGTGATTGTCTTTAAGCTGTGATTTTTCCACCTTTGCTGCCATTGGAATCATCTGGGGAGCTTTAAAAACACTCATAACTTGGTCCCACCCCCACTGATTCTAATTTAGTTGTTTCTGAGTGTGGCCAAATGTCAGAACTCCTGAAAGTTTCCTAGGTGGTTCCAAAGTCAGACACAGTTCCAAACCAGTGCACTACAGGATTTTGAGAAGATGATATCAGGGATTGTTTGGCACTCTCTCTGGGACACCAGTAAGTTGTCTGTAGCAAATCTTCTTTTATTTGTTTGTTTGTTTATAAAGCCAGAATGTTCAAGACATTTATGGCTGCTTGAATGGACTAGCACAGGGGTCAATAACCCTATAAATTCTTTAAAATCTTGACTTCTCTTTTTGACCATTTTATATAGTAGTATACTTTTTTTTGTGGGGGGGGACTGGGGATTGAACTCAGGGTTACTTGACCACTGAGCCACATCCCCAGCCCTATTTTGTGTTTTATGTAGAGACAGAGTCTCACTGAGTTGCTTAGCACCTCACTGTTGGCTGAAGCTGGCTTTGAACTCATGATTCTCCTATCTCAGCCTCCCAAAGTGCTGGGATTACAGGCATGTGCCACCATGTCTGGCTTTATATAGTAGTTTTATTGTAATATTTAAGGAAAAAAATTACTGGTGTGTTGTGTCTCAGGAAGGCAGGACTTCTAAGCAGCTCCTTTGGTTACCAGCATTCTGGCAGATGTGATTTAGCCCTGAAACGGAAGTGCTTATGATACCGCCAGTTACCAGTGATGAGTTTTGCCTCTTCACACACTGAAGTATAATAATAGAGGAGTGTGCCAAGGCAAGTATATAAAGCAGGGTTTATTTTAAAAGGTGTAACAGATTTCTCCCAGGAGAGAGAAGGGGGTCATAGCTGGTATCCCGGTATCTCAAGAAGTACAGGTGTTTTGCCTTTTTATATGTCTTAGGCTTCCTTTGTTCTCCTGCTCTCTTCACCTTATCCTTCTCCTTCCTGTGTAAGTGACTAGGCCCAGGAGATGCTCCGATGGGATGGCCAAAAGGTGAGAAGCAGATGGACAGAGGGAAGGGTGGGATGAGACAACCCAGGCACATTAATTAACAATTTTTATAACTCCCTATAGGGAGGGACAATCTCCAGGACAGGTGACCTTAGCAACAGGTTGGAGCAGGGGCAGGTTATCTTGATAAAGGTGGAAGAAGGGCTCTGAAGGCATTAGCATTTCAATACTTCTCCAACTTCCCAGACCCAAATTGGCCTCCTATATCCAACCTGACTCAATTTACCTATCTACACTGACTGCCTCTCTAATTCTGGCTTCATTCCACCCTCTAAATTTAGAAACTCCTTTCTGCTGTAAGGAAATAGGTTGACAACTACTCTGGCTGCTTTGAGCTGAGAGGGGGCAACGTGAGGTGGGGAAAGCAGCTTGGAGTTCCCTTTTAGAAATTGGGTCAGATCAAGTCTGGCTGGGGAAAAACAGGTTATAAAGTCATCTGGGGTGGGTGTTTCTATGAGAGAGAAAGAAAAAGACATGAGTACTGGGATTAATATATAATAAATGTTGCAGCATTGGAAACATGTCAATGAATATCATAAAGATCATAGAAGTCAATAAATAATCTCTCACCAGGAGATGTAAGGGCTGAGAATTTGTCCCCATAACAAGGCTGGAGAGGACAAGGCATGTAAACACAATATTTAATTTTTAATGTCAGAGATGTCTATCCTCTTAATATGTAGTTAAGCTATTTAATGTCATCTCTTTTTGTAAAATATCTTTTTATTGGCATGACCTCTGTTTTTAGTAGAGATCTCTTTATTTTGTTACTTAGGGCTAGATAGTTATACTAGCAAACATTTAAGCCTACCTATGTAGGTTAGGAAGATCTGTAGGCCATAAACTGACTAAAAACTTCTGACTCTGACAATTCCTCTTGATAATTATAAGACATTTGTGTCTAAGAATCTCTCTTTTGTATCCTCCAGTATTAGTTATTCTTGGGGGCTAACACAAGTGTATATCTTAAATTACATTTAATTATTATTTTTTTAATGCCCAGGAATGGCTCTGTTTTGCATTAATTGTTTTTACTAGGTATTTATTTATTTTTTATTTTTTTTAGTTGTAGGTGGACAGAATATCTTTATTTTATTTTTTATGTGATGCTGAGGATCAAACCCAGTGCCTCACACATACTAGGCAAGCACGCTACCACTGCGCCACAACCCCAGCCCCTACTAGATATTTAAAATGAAGCAAGTCAAACTGACTTTGTTTCTATCTGCTATTAAGTCAGCTGAGTTCCCATGGGAGTCACTCTTGGGGAACTTGAGAGCAGCTTCTTAGCTCTATTAGTGCCATTTGTGATAGGATGGGTTGAGGACTTGTTGACCATGTGGCTTCCCTTGGAGGCATCATGGATATCTCCCTTCTCCAATGACCCTCCTCTTCATAGCAAGGGCTCTGATTGGCTTTCAGTTCACCAGGGGTCTGCTTAATCTTCCTGATTGAGAGGTTTTGTGGTCCAGAGTTGGAAAGCTTTTTAGAGAAGTTCCCTTGTTCCCTGGATTCAGGCTGACTCAGAGGGCAAGAGCCAAATATTGGTTTTCTTGGCCCTTCTAATTTAATTTTTAAGTCTTGATCTTAAACACTGAGCAAGCCAGTCTCACCAATCTTAAAGTAAGCATATTGGGCTTTGACTTTAATGCCTATAACTTTACAGTCACTTACCACCTTTATTTAACTGAGATCTGTATTATCCTATATGTCCTGTAGATAGATGATGGCTTATTTATCTTAAAATAACCTGGGTTGTATGTTCTTGGAGCAGTACCTTTGCAAAACATTAACAGGCAATAGTCATAGAGTTTATAAGGAAAATACAAAATTAAATTTTGTTTGCATAATAGCTATCTTGAATTTTGGGTGATTTATATATTATATCCACTGTTTGAGATCCTAGTAATATTTATTTAAAAAATCAATCTTTTGAACACAAATGAACTAAAGTCTAGCCTACTTTGAAGCCATTTTGACATGAAGTAAGGTGGAAAACAGAGCTTTATCTCAGGTGGGGGTCCTCACAAATCTTAAGTGGTCTAGTTTTGAAGTTTATCTTTGTTTCTTAAATATTTTACAAAGCTTACATGTATTATTTATTGAGTCCACATGAATGTTAGCTAACACAATATGATATTACATCTAAAACATGAATTAGAAAAAGGATGAGGGGGCTTTTAACTTTGATTTTGTGTGAAAAAGTAGCAACGTGTTTTCATGTTTTACAATATTAACCTTCAAATAGATTAGGCCCTCATTTACTTAAAAATACATTTATATTTTACCCCAGTGTAAAAAGTAACATAAAACTTTATATGTCTTATTGATAACAGATCCAGTTATAGAACATTAAATGATATAAATAAATCTTCAATAAAATTTATTATCCTTATAAGTCTAAAATTACCATACAACATTAGTTTGTAGAACACCAGCCTGATATAATGCTCTTTTAGACCTTCTGCTTTAAAGACTTATATACCTGGAAGATATGAATACATTTAATATGCAAAGAAGAGTAATAGCACCATATTTACATTGATATTGTTATATTAACCAAGTTTAGCTCTTAAAGAAAAATGTAGATTCTGTAACATAGTACAATACTCCAAAATAACAGTTGTTTAACCATTATAAACCTTAATTTCTTTGAGATTAGTTTCTTTAAAGTGTAAAACTTAACCAGATACCATGTTAGTAAATTAATGTTAAAAAAATCTTTGCCATTTTAACATATAAACTTTAGCTTCTATCAGTACATTATTATTTAATCTTAGGGGAAAATCTTAAATAGCTTTGACTAATTGTTCAAAATACGTGTGTGTGTGTGTGTAAAGCAAAATTATTACATATAAACTTGAAATTTGTTCTTTACTTACATAGACATTCTTCATCACTTACTTAAGCTCTCTTATTTATTTCACCACACAGACTTTTTTAACCCAGAAATACTTTTTTTCCTTCTAGTAAATATAGTTTTCATACCTAGTACCTTCTAATTTCTCTTTCCCATCTGCTACCTTCTTCTATTCATGTTCTGAAACAATCCTTGTAAATTTCTGAATTTAGACAAATTACTCATTTTAATGAGAAAAAAATACTTTGTTATTTACAGTACTCTAATTGAAACAGTTGAATTTGGGCCTTCATATGTAGAAATCTTCTATAAACCTTTGTATATAGAATCACATTCATTTACCAGTTCATGAAAACATGATGTTCCAGTATATAGAATTATAACTGTTGGGACTTTAAACTTAGTAACATTGTCTGCACTGTGCAATGACCAATCAGCGTGATTACTATATCCATCACCTCAAATATTTATAATTTCTTTGTGGTGAGAAACATTCAAAATTCTTTCTTCTAGCTACTTTGAAGCACAATGTTATTAACTATGAACACCCTACTTTGCGTAAATTATTGCTCCTGTCTAACTGTAATTTGGTACTCACTGACCCACCTCTCTCCTTTGCCCTCTCTTTCCCACCTGGGGCAAAGGACCCTGCCTCTGGTAACCACTATTATACCATTTCCTTCTGAGATTAATTTCTTAGACTCTAAATAGAGTAAGATCCTGTAGTATTTGTCTGTGTCTGGTTTATTTCACTTAAGGTAAGTTCCTCCAGGTTCAACCATTTTGTCTAAATGACAAAATTCCATAATTTATATAGCTGAATAATGTTCCATTGTGTATATGCACCACATTTTCCTTTTCATCAGTTGATGGACACTTAGGTTGTTTCTGTTTCTTAGCTCTTGTGAATAGTGCAATGAACACAGGAGTTCATATGTCTCTTCAACATATTGATTTCATTCCCCTTGTGTATATACCTAGTAGTGGAATTGCTGAACTGGATGGCACTCCTATTTCAGTTTTTTGAGGAACCTCCTTACTGTTTTCCATAATGACTTCACTAATTTACATTTCTACCAACAGTGTGCAAGCATTCATTTTTCTGTACATACTCACCAGCACCTGTTAGCTTTTATCTTTTTGGGAATAGCCTTTCTAACTGAAGTAAGGTAATATCTCACTGTGATTTTGATTTTGATTTCCCTGATAATTAGTAATGTTGAGTATTTTTCCATATACTTGTTGGCATTTTTATATCTCCTTTTGCCTTTATTTATTTGGACAATGCTAGGGATTGAACATAGGGCCTTGTGTATATAAAGCCATGTTCTATCACTGAGCTACATCCCTAGTCACTACCAATTTTTAAATTGGATTTTGATACTGAGTTAATTTCATGTATATATTGGACATTAACCTCTAGTCAGATGTATATCTGGCAAATATTTTCTCCCATTCTGTAGGTTGTCACTGAACTCTTGATTGTTTCCTTTGCTGTGCAGAAGCTTTTCTTTTTTTATACCTTCCCATTTGTCTATTTTTAAGGTTTTGTTGCCTGTGCTTTTAAGATATAATCCAAAAAAAATTTTTCCCCAAACCTCTGCCATGAAGGAGTTACCCATGATTCCTTCATGCTTTCAGATTTTACATTTAAGTCTTTAATGTATTTTGAGATGATTTTTGAATTGATTGGAGATAAGGGCCTAATTTATTCCTTCTGCATATGGATATCAGTTTTCTCAGGAAACTAATTATTATTGGAAAGACTGTCATTTCCCAATGTATTTTCTTTGCAACTTTGTCAAACATTATTTGGCTTTAGGTGCATTGGTGGTACCCAGTACTATTCTGTTTTTATGCCAGTACCAAACTGTTTTGTTTACTATGATTTTGTAATATATTTTGAAGTCAGAGAGTATGATACCTCTATCTTTGTTCTTTTTGCTCAAGATTTCTTTGGCTATTCAGAATTTTTTGTGGCTTCATATGAACTTGAGAATTGCTTTTTCTAATCCTATGAAGGATGTCATTAGTATTTTAACAGATTGCATTGAGTCTGTAGATTGTTTTGGCTGGTATTGACATGATCATAATATTCTTCCAATTCATGAACAGAAAATATCCTTCTATTCATTTGTGTCTTTTTCAATTTCTTTCATCGATGTTTTAAGTATAAAGGTCTTTCACCTCCTCGATTATTTCTAGTCATTTTTTTGGTGGCCATTTTGTTTTTTTTTAATATTTTATTTAGTTATAGATGAACACAATACCTTTATTTATTTTATGTGGTGCTGAGGATCGAACCCAGTGCCTCACACATACGAGGCAAGCGCTCAACCGCTGAGCCACAACCCCAGTCCTTGGTGGCTATTTTGAATAGGATTGTTTTCTGAATTTCTTTTTCAGATGGTTCATTATTAGCATATAGAAATGCTGTTCATTTTTGTATCCTGCCATTTTACTAAATTTGTTAAATTTTTTAACAGTTTTATGGTGGAGTCCTTAAAGCTTTTCATGTATAAGATCCATGTCATCAGCAAACAGGGATGATTTTATTTTCTCCTTTCCATTTAAATATCTTTCTTTATCTTGCCCAAAAACTCCAGCTAGGACATCCAGTGTTATATTAAATATAAGTGGTGGCAATGGGAAGCTTTGCCTTCTCCAGATTTTAGATAAAAAGCATCTCACTCTTCTCTATTCAGAATTGTGGGTGTGTCATATATGACTTATGTGTTAAGATACATACCCTCATTGCAATCATGAATTGTTTTTTGAATTTAATTATGTCATCTGTATTTTCTTGTATCTCACTAAGTTTCTTGAGATCATTACTTTGAATTCCTTTTTATACATTTGCAACTTTCCCTTTCATTAGGATTAGTTACTAGAGAGCTATTGTGTTCCATTTATGATGTCATGCTTCTTTGCTTTTTCATTTATCTTATGTTCCTTCCTGTGCAGCTGATGAAACCATTGCCTCTTGCAAACTTTACAGAGTTACTTTCATAGAGAAATGCTTTTGCCTGCAGATTGAGCTTATTGTGCCTATTGGGAAGGGTGTGGTGGCTCTAGTCCAAACAGATAATGTGGTATGGCTTCTGTGCAGCTTCTTCAGTTGTGATCAGGGTCAGCAATGACTGTGGGTGCCTCAGTGGCATAGGCTACAGGAACTTGTGGCAGTGGCAATGGCAGCATAGGTTATCAGGGTCCTCAGTGCCAACAGTATTGGTCACTTTTTCCATAATGGGAAAACTTAGCAAGAAGATCCCACTTCAGAAGATGTGGATGATTCATGCCTAGCATGCATGAAATGTGTTGATTCAGACATAGCCTGCAAGCAGCTACAGCAACACTGGGTTCCAGGACACAGGTGCTCTGAGCAGTGTCCTGGTCTCAAAGAACTATTGTTGCACCTGAGTCTTGGGGTGTAGTTTTACTCTGTGAGATAAAGTCAAATGCAGATTTTGCACAGAGCTGATTTCTGAGACTCTGAGGCACTACCCAATAGCTCAGCATCCCTCACAGGGATGGAGGAATGGTAGCATGACTGCCCTGGGAGCCAGGGAACAGCTCTGACCTGACTTTGGAGAAGGGATTCTCTGGGAGTTTGGGCTCAGAGACCAGGTTACAGATGCAACTTGAGAATCAAACTCAGTAGGGCACAGTAGCAACTAGGTCTTGGGTGATAAGGCACTGTGTATTGGTAACTGTGAATTTGGGATGGCAGGACACAGCAGTATTCCAGACTCTGAGACTAGTTGAAGCAACAGCAAGGACCCCAGAACAATAGACTCATTGGTTATTTGGGGGAGGGGGGCAGGAAGTACCGAAGCAATAATTTATTGATAATTGCTGTCTAACTAGAATAAAATAAAATCTCAATGTGATTTTGATTTGCATTTTCCTGATTGCAACAGATACCAAACATTTTTTCATATATTTGTTGGCTATTTGCTTTTCTTCTCTTTAAGAAGTGTCTGTTTAGTTCTTTTGCCCATTTATTAACTGGATTATTTGGGGGTTTGTGGGGTTTTTTTTTAAGTTCTTTATATATTCTGGATATTAATGACCTGAGGAGCAGGTGGTAAAGATCTACCATTCTGTAGGCTCTTACTCCACACCCTTCTTTCCTGTATAGAAGCTTTTTAATTTTATGGCATCTCATTTATTGACTTTTAGTTTTGTTTTTTTGCACTTTAAGGGTCTTGTTAAGGAAGTTGATTCCCATGCTGATATATTGGAGTACTGAGCCTACATTTTCTTCTAGCAGTGCATAGTTTCTGATATAATTCCTAGGTCTTTCATCCACTTTGAGTTGGCCTTTGTGAAGGATGAAAGATGGAGCAGTGGTGAGGATAGAACTCAGGATTTCATGCATGCTAGGCAAGCACTCTACCACTGAGTTACTCTCCCAGGCCCTTGAGCACTGCCCTTGGAAAGAATTAATGTAGTTGTCCTGGGACCCCAGTTGGTTCTCACAAGATTGTTATAATAGAGCAAGACTGTCCCCTCTCCAGTCTTGATTTCTCATCTCACTTTTGATTTCTCCCTTTCACACATGCTCCTACAAGGGTACTATCTACTATGATGTGATGCAGCCAGTGCAGCCATACTTAGAGCTAGTGCCATGCTGTTGGAACTTTCAGGCTTCAAGACAGCTAAATGAAACACTTTTCTTTACACATTAACAAGCCTCAGGGATTATTATAGCAACAGAAAGCAGATCAATACATGCTATATGCCTAAGTTTTTGAGAATTATTATTATGAAAGGATGTCATATCTTGAAAAATGCTTTTTCTGCATCTATTGAGGGATCATACGATTTTTACCCTTCATTTTGTTAATGCAATATATTAAATTTATATTTTTGCATGTTGAACCATCCCTGCCTCCCTGGGATAAATTATAGTTGACTATGGTAAATGTGTTCTTGGAATGTGTTCTTGAATTCATTTTTTAAAAAATTTTGTCTCCCAGCACTGTGGAAGGCTGAGACAGGAGAATCGTGAATTCAAAGCCAGCCTCAGCAACGGCGAGGCGCTAAGCAACTCAGTGAGACCCTGTCTCTACATAAAACACAAAATAGGGCTGGGGATGTGGTTTGAGTACCCCTGAGTTTAATCCCTGGTACCAAAATATATATATATTTTGTCAATGGTCATCAGACATATTGTTCTATGTTTTCATGTAGTGTCCTTGTATGGTTTTAGATATCATGGTAAGGGTAGCAGTGTAAAATGAGTTTGTAAGTATTCCCCCTACAGTGATTTTTTTTTCCCCAAAGATTTTGAGAGAATTGATTCTAGTTTTATAAAGTGAGAAAGCATATTCTTTTATTTATATCATGTCATGACAAAAATATTGCTGCTACTTGGAAGATTTTTGTTTTAAAATTTTTAACATGTGTGTGTGTGTGTATATATATATATATATACACACACACACACACACATATATATGTATATGTATATGTATACATATATATATGTATTTATGGCATGTGCTAATTATATATATTAATGGGATCCAGAGTGATCTTTCCTTACATGCATACAATATGTACTGGTCAAATATGATCTTCCATTTTATATCCTACCTTCAATACGCACCCTTCCCAATCTCTAGTAATCATTACTGAACTTTTAAGTCAACTTGTTTTTAGCTTCCACATGTGAGAGTATACCATGTTTTTCTGTACCTAGCTTATTTCACTTAACATAATGTTCTCCAGTTCTATCCATTTTACTGCAAATTATAGGATTTTATTCTTTTTTATAGGCAGACAATACTCTGGTGTGTGTACTATGTGTGTGTGTGTGTATGTGTGTGTATATGCACACACATACACACATATATATACACATGCACACACACATCTATGTGTGCATATTTCATTTATGCATTCACCTGTTGCTAGGTATGTAGGCTGATTCCATATCTTAGCAATTGTGAAGTGTCATAATAAATATGAACATGCAGATATCTCTTTGGTTTGCTGATTTCATTTCCTTTGGATATATATACCTAGACATGGGATAGCTAGATCGTGGGGTAGATCTAGTTTTAGTTTTTTGAGGAATGTCCATACTAGTCTTCATAATAGCAATACTATTTTTATTCCCTTCAACAATGCATTAGAGTCCCTTTCTCCACATCCTTGCCAGCATTTGTTATTTAATTTTGTTTTGTTTTGCTTTTTTATAACAATATATACTTTAACTGAAGTAAGGTAGCATCTCATTATAGTTTTGATATGTATTTCCCTAACGACTAATGATATTAAGTATTTTTTCATATATTTGTTGGCATCTATGTTTCTTCCTTTGAGAAGCATCTATTCCAATAATTATCTCATTTTTTAGTTAGGTTACTTGGGTTTTTTGTTAAGGTTTTTGAGTTCTTTATATAGTCTCAATATTAACCCTCTGTCATATGAACACCTGTCAAATATTTTATACCATTCTATCAGTTGTCTCTCATTCTCAACAGAATAATTGAATCTACTCCCATTTGTCAATATTTGTTCTAATTTTCTGTGTTTTTGAAGTCCTACACAGAAAAGCATTGCCTATATCAATGTCTTGAAATGTTTACCCTTTTTTTTCTTCTAGTATATTTAGAGTTTCAGATTTTACATTTAGGTCTTTGGTCCATTTTGAGTTGATTTTTTTACTTTTACAGGGTGAGACGTAGGAGTTAAGTTTTCTTCTGCACTTGGATATCCAGTTTTCCCAGCACCACGATTCCAAGATGCTATCCTTTTCTCCAACACTTGTTTTCAGAAAATGAATGAAAACACAGTTGGATGCAGATGCAAAAGCTTATTTGTAGGATGTCTAATCTGTTCTATTGGTCTATTTTTATGCCAGTGCCATGTTATTTTGGTAACTGACTCTGTAGTATGTCTTAAAATCAAGTATTGATGCCTACAGCTTTGTTCTTTTTGCTCAAGATTGTTTTGGCTAATACAAGTCTTTTGTGGTTTGATAGGATTTTTTCCCCTGGTTTTGTGAAGAGTGTCATTAGTATTTTGATGGAGATTGCATTAAATATGAAGGTTGTTTTGGGTAGTAGGGGCATTTTAACAAAATTGATTCTTCAACCCATAAACATAGTTAATCTATTGGTTTATCAAAAGTACCTTTTTTAGTTTCCATGTGTTATTCTATGAATTATTGTATAGTTTCCAAAGTTTTCCTTATTGATTTCTAGTGTGACTACATTGTATTCAGAAAAGATACTTGTTATGATTTCAATTTTTAAAACTTGTTGAGACTTGTTTTGTGGTCTATCATATAATCTATTCTGAAGAATATCCATGTGCTGATGAAAAAAGTGTAAATTCTGCAGCTTTTCAAAGGAATGTTCTATAGATGTCTGTGAGGTCCACATCTGTTCGGTACAATTTAACTCTGTAGTTTCTTTGTTGATTTTTCTGTCTGGATGATTTGTTCATTGCTGGAAGTGGAACAAATGAAGTGTAAAACCTTCAATTACTTGGGAAGTTTTATTATTTCTTTGAATAAACTTTTTACATCTTTAGCATTCTTCAGTTCTTCTAGAATTCCATTAATCCCAATATTTGCTATTTTAGTACTGTCCCAAAATTCTCACATGCTTTCTTCATTCCTCTTTATTTTCTCCTCCAATGATGTATTTTCAAATAGCCTGCCTTTAAGCTTACTAATTCTATTGATACCTCCTATTATTTCTAATTTTGTTGACTGTATTTTTTAGCTCAAGAATATTTCTTTTTTTAAAAAAAAAATGCTTTCATCTCTTTAAGTTTCACTGTGAGAGTATTAAAACGTTTTTCTGTGTTTTTGTCAGACTCTTTGGGTTTCCTTAAAACAACATGGAGATTTTGGTTCTCAGAGTTCTCCCATACTGATTTTTTGTTGTTGTTGTTGCTTGTATTCCTTTTTTTTTTTTTTTTTAGGCTTACATGTTAACAGTGCAAATTGATTCATTGTACATAGATAGAGGATAACATATCAATTCTCTAGTTGTAGGTTGTATAGAATCACAACATATATGCAGTCATACATAAAGTTAGGGTTATTATGACCATTATATTCCACCACCTTTGCTGTCCCCATGCCCCCTCCCCGCTTACACCCCTGTGAACAGAGATCCATCATTGTTCCCATGTCCTTCCCCACATTATGGATCAGCATTCACTTATCAACAAGTACATTCAGCATTTGGTTTTCTGAGATTGGCTTACTTCATTTAGCATGATATTCTCCAACTCCATCCATTTACCTGCAAATGCCATAATTTTATTCTCTCTTATTGATGAGTAATATTCCATTGTGTATATATACCACTGTTTCTTTATCCAGTCATCTATCGAAGGGCATCTAGGTTGGTTCCACAGTTTAGCTATTGTGAATTGAGCTGCTATAAACATGGAAGTGGCTGCAGCACTTTAGTATGCTGTTTTTAAGTCTTCTGGGTATAGACTGAGGAGTGGGATAGCAGGCTCAAATGGTGGTTCCATTCCAAGTTTTCTAAGGAATCTCCATACCGCTTTCCAGATTGGTTGTACCAATTTGCAGTTCCACTAGCAATGTATGAGCGTGCCTTTTTCCCCACAACCTCGCCAACACTTATTGTTGTTTGTATTCTTGATAATTGCCATTCTGACTGGCGTGAGATGAAATCTTAGGGTAGTTTTTATTTGCATTTCTCTGATTGCTAACGATGTTGAACATTTTTTCATATGTCTGTTGATTTATTGTATATCTTCTTCTGTGAAGTTTGTGTTCAGCTCTTTGGCCCATTTATTGATTGGGTTGTTAGTTTTTTTGGTGTTAAGTTTTTTGAGTTCTTTATATATCCTGGAGATGAGTGCTCTATCAGATGTGTGTGTGGCAAAGATTTGTTCCCAGC
>PVHX01004711.1:64493-121782 GCA_004024805.1 Geosciurus inauris
TTTAGTTTGAATCCATCCCATTTGTTGATTCTTGATTTTACTTCTTGTGCTATAGGAGTCTTGTTAAGGAAGTATGGTCCTAATCCGACATGATGAAGATTTGGGCCTATTTTTTCTTCTATTAGGCGTTGGGTCTCTGGTCTGATTCCCAGGTCCTTGATCCACTTTGAGTTGAATTTTGTGCATGGTGAGAGATAGGAGTTTAGTTTCATTTTGCTGCATATGGATTTCCAGTTTTCCCAGCACCATTTGTTGAAGAGGCTGTCTTTTCTCCAGTGTACGTGTTTGTCTAGTATAAGTGGGTTTGTAAGTGGGTTCGTCTCTGTGTCTCCTATTCTATACCATTGGTCTACATGTCTATTTTGGTGCCAGTACCGTGCCGTTTTTGTTACTATAGCTTTGTAGTATAATCTGAGGTCAGGTATTGTGATGCCTCCTGCTTCACTCTTCTTGCTAAGGATTGCTTTGGCTATTCTGGGTCTCTTGTTCTTCCAAATGAATTTCATGATTGCCTTTTCTACTTCTATAAGGAATGACATTGGGATTTTAATTGGGATTGCATTGAATCTATATATCACTTTGGGAAATATGGCCATTTTGACAATATTGATTCTGCCTATCCAGGAGCACTCCCATACTGATTTTTGTCTGTATGAACTATTTGGCCAGTTTCTGGGATCTTTTTTTGAGTATTATGATTTCCTGAAAGCTCTTAATGTTTGTTGGCATGTAACACTATCTGGGCATTGAAAGATTAGATATTTACTCTAGTCTTCACAATCTGGCTTTTTAGCTGTCTTTCCAGGAATCCTAATCAGGCTGCTTATTTTCTCAGAGCCTGTAGTCACCTTCCACTGTTCCAGTAATGAATGGCACCTAGGTCCAGATTTACAGGAATCAGTCTTTGGTGTGGTATCACTGTTTCAATTAACTAAGAAGACAATCCAATCCCAGTTTTGTCTAAAATATACCATTAGTGTTTTCATAAATAATCATGAGAGTACATAGAGGGATTAGTCTGTCCCCACAAGTCTCTTCCAGGGACCATGGAAGGCCTATATGCCAAGCTCAGCACTGGGGTAGGACAGAGGTCCTTACAGCTGTGGGCTAACTATTGCTGAGGTCGATCCATGTAGACTATTGCAACCAGCCCCAGATGATGTTAGCTGGACTACAGGTTTGATTGCCTGGGGCCATATGTCTTCCCCTAGCACTGGAGCTGTTCCAGGAGTCATGCAAATTAGGGCATTAGAATCTTCCCAGTGTTAGGATTCACAATGCCAGCATTAGGTTCCAGGAGAAAGTCTCATGCTTACTATCCAACAAGTGGAGTCTTGTACCATACTATGCTGCCTGAGGTGAGGGAAGTGTGGATGAAGGTAGTCCTTGATTACCTAGGCTAATACTAAGCTGGGTTGTGCCTGAGTCTCACGAGTGCAAGGACATGCACAGTATCAAGGTTGTACCAAGGCTCATGCCACAGCTGCTAGTGAAGTAAGCCAAAATTCAGTCTATCTCACTGGGGTGTAAGTCTCTGTAGGTGTTGAGGCAGTTCTAGAACCTCATCTTCTAGCAGTAACCTGGTGATATTTGTAATATCCAACATTGGGAAACAAGTAGTGGAGCCCATCCTTTGGCTACCAAGGCTTATGCCTGAATCTCACAACCAAAAGGGGGTCAGCACAGGCTCAGGAGGACAAAGACAGTTTTTGCCTGGACCACTCCAATGCTAGAAATGATGCAGGCCAAAACTTGAGTTTCCTACTGGTGCATAGGTCTCTGCCTGATCTAGAGGCTCCATCTCTGAGTTCTGGCCTGTAGATGGCGCCCATTTCTACTAGGCATCATAATGTCATGGCTCTGGGCTCTAAAACAAAGCCCTGCAGTAGTTTCCATGCCCTGCTCCCAACAGATTGAGTCTTGCTTCCAACTCTGCTGCCTGAGGTTGATCGACAAGTGGGAGAGTCAGAGAGTCACCTGTGCTAATGCAATGCTAACAGCTTGGTCCATGGATATTCACCATCAGTAAGGGCTGTGAAGCTTTGCCCAGCACTGTGTTTTACCATGGCACTCATGGCACTGGGTTTCAAGTCCACGAACTGGAGTTAATTCTGTCTCCCTTCCCCAAGTAGTTATCTCTCTTCATACTGAGATTCTTGGAGTTGGGGGAAGGATGATACAAGCAATCCTTTCTTGCCCTTCTTCTTCAATACATCTTTTCATCTTGTTATATTTAAAGCAAATGTTATGAAGTCTCACCTGATTTCCTTCACTCTTGTGAAGTTAGTTTGGTGGGTGAATATCTGTTCAATTCAATGTGTCTTTGGGGAGGTGATCACTGGAGCATCAACTGCCATCTTGTTCCACTTCCCTGTGATTTGTATTTCATGACAACTTATTGTAGCAACAGTGGTTTTTTTAAATAGTTTTCTTGCAACCCTCTTAGTGAGGATGAAACTGCTTTACACACTGCCCTTATAATATTAGAATTTTGAGTATGTCTACGTATTAGTAATATCATTACGTTTTTTACTTTTTTCTTCTCATTTTATTAACATTCTTATGTTTCAGCTTAAAGAACACCTTGTATTGTTTGAGGTCGTGCCTCATGGGTCTCCTCAACGAGTTGGGGTCCTGAGAGATGAAAAGGGGTCTTCGGGGAAGACGAAGTGGGGTCTCACAGGACAAAGTTAGGGGTGACGGTCGGCGGAGTCACTCCACCCAGACTCCAGGGGTAGGTAAGACTGCTCCACCGGAATGAGTCACAGAAGCCGTTTAATCCAGGAAGTACAGAGGCTTATATAGGGTCCTCGGACCAATCATGGCCTCAAGGTTACAACCAATGAGGCACGCTCTGGTGGGCATGCGTCTCATCACCATAGAATGGGAAAAGAGGGAAGGGAGGGGTTGAAGGTATGGGGAGTGCTCCTATAACCTTATAACAATTTCTGTAAAGCATGACTAGTATTGATGAAATTCCTTAGGTTTTGTTTGAGAAATTTTTTATGTCTCATTCACTGGAAGATTTAGTGGGTACAGAATTGTTTGTCTTTTTTTTTTTCCTTCAGCTCAGTCACTTTCCTGTTACTATTAAAATACCTGAGATAATCAACTTTTAAAGGGGACAGGTTTATTTTGGCTCATGTTTAAGTTCATGATTGGCTCCATTGCTTTTTGGTTTCTGGTTAGGCGGCACATCATGGTACATTGTGGTGGAGCAAACTGTGCAGGCCAGAAAACCAAGATAAAGAGGAAAAGACTAGGGTCCCACAAACCCTTTCAAGGAAATACTATCCAATTATGTAAAACCTCTCACTAAGATCCACCTCTTAAAAATTTCTGCCACTGTCTAATAGCATCAAGATGAGGCCTAGATTCAAACTGTAGCAAGAATTTTGAATATATCATGCCATTATCTCCTGGCCTGTGGAGCTTCTGCTGAAAACTCCTCTGAGATATCTATTGTCTTTCTTTGAATGCAATGTGCTTCCTACCTCTTGAAGCATTCCACATTGTCTTTGAATTTTGATAATATTTGATAATTTGAATATAATGTGTCTTGGTGCACTTCTCTTTGGGTTAACTTTTATGGATGGTCTATATATTGTCATCTTTTCCCAGATTTGAGAAGATTTTTCATTATTTTTTACATATGTTTTCTATGCCTTTTGCTTTTTTTCCAAGTACTCCTATTTATATAAGTTCTCTTGATAATGCCCCTTACTTCCAATAGGGTTTCTTTATTCTTTTTCATTCTCTTTTCTTTTAGTTCCTGTTTGCATAATTTCAAATGTCTTATTTTCAAACTCAATGATTTCTTTCTTCTGTTTGATCAAGTCTGCTCAAGAAGCTCAGTATTAAATTTTTCATTTCGGTTCATTTATTTTATCTCTAGGGATTCTTTTTTATTGGTTTATTTCTTTGTCAAACTTCTCATTTTTATTGTTTTCTAAATTTCATTTAATTTGCTATTTGTATTTCCTTTTTGTCCTATGAACTTCTTTAAGGGGATTATTCTGAATTATTTGTCATTTATTTCATAGATCTCCATTTCTTCCAGGTCTGTTATTGGTGCTTTATTAGTTGATTATAGTGGAGTCCTTTTTTCCTGATTTTTTAAGAATCCTTGCCTCCTTACATTGATGCCTGCATTTGGGGAGATGGCTCACTCTTCTGGCCTTTGCAGGTATTCTTTAGGATTGATAAACATTTACAAACGTTAGTCTAGCCTGGGATTCTGAATTAGGTAGACCTTAATGTCATGTTGTCTGGTGTGACCAAGTTGCTGTGTTATATAGTCAAGCAATATTGCTGGCTGCATTCCCTCATCTGGTGAGACCACTAGCAGGACTCTGCTGTCAGGAGGGTTAGTTGGCTAGGCTCTGCAAACATTTCTGATCGGACAGTGTTGCAGGCTGTCTTCCTGGCTGAGCGGTAACATATAATATCTGTAATTAGGCAGGCCATGTAATGGGCTCCAAGTGTAGTTGGAGTATCTGGAATTGCTACTCAAACACATGGGATAGACAGAGCCAGAGACTATGCACTTCAGATTCTTGGACTTGGACTTGCCTCCTAGCCCAGAATTGGCTTAATCAGAGCATAAGTTTGGTAGAGATATATCCCTGCAGTTGGGATTAGGCAGGGCCAGATGCTCCTTTCCTAAATGACTACTGACCTACAGTTTCTTCCTGGTCTGAGAAAGATTTAATGAATGAAAGCACCACAACTGAGTTTAAGCACCTCTCCACCACTACAGTTGTGCAGGGACAGATGTTCCTTTAATGGGTAATCACTAACCTGTAATTGCTTCCAGGTCTGGGGAAAACTAATGTGAACACTGGAATTTGATTTGATTACTTTTCAACACTAGGGACAGGCAATGCCTGGAGCTGCTTCTCAACCTGGGGGAGAATTAACGAGAGGACCTGGCCTGTGTGGAGAAGCTGGCTAGGGATTCCAGCCTGGAAGACCCATGAACAATATTTCTGGCAACATGATGCTATTGGTTAGTTTCACTGACATTTCTCCCTTGGTCAGAATGCAGAGTGACCAAGATTCATGCATAGGTTATTGTGAACCCCACCCCTGTTCTTTGTTCTTAACTGACCCCGTGTGGACTATCCCTGATAATATTCCTGAAGATTTCAGCGGAACAAGACAGGAGTGAGCCTCCTTTGAAGGGACTCAGAAGGGAAACTGAATGTTTGCCTCCAGCTCATTTTTCCCCCTGTAGAAATCATGGGTCCAGGAAAATTCTGTGTGTAGAGCTGTGCTAGCTTAGAAAAGGAGTGATATGGTCATAGAAAACCATTGCTCTTATTGTTTGATCATGGATGTCCTCAGTTCTGTGATGAAACAGGGTGTCTCAGCCCCACTATCAAATTCCAAGATATTTAGCATAGCATTATGTACATGTAAATGTTGTTAGTTTGAGTTATAGGAGTATGGGAGAAGAAATCAGAGGATGCCTGCCATCCTTCTAACATCATTCTCTGGGTCATAACGTTAGACAATGTGCTTATAATCTTTTGTGGGGGAGGGGTTGTTGTCATTTATTTGTTTTTGTGGTGCTAAGGATTGTACCCAGGCCTTTGCAATGCTAGTCAAGTGCTCTATCATAGAACTACATTCCCAACCAATAGTCTATTTTTAATAACATTTTATGCAAGCAACATATAAAATAAGAGGAGACCAATGTAGGGGAATATGCATTTGTTAAAGATAGACAATGCATAAATATATATTTCTAAATATTTAGTAATAAACTCTCAGAGTGTTTCTTTTTCTGCTTTATGTGGGAGGACTGGAGAAGGTTTATAGGTATAGAGAAATATTTTCTCTCTAAATCTGGTTCTCAGCTATTCTTTCCTCTCTGCCTTTTGAGTGTCACTACAGAAATATGAAAGGTAGGAAGGTAAATCAAATTGTCCATGTACTTTTAATAAGTTATTTTTATTTTGAAGCATGTACTTTCCCATGTATTTTTCACATTCCTCACAACAACCCTGTTAGATGGGTATACTTCTCATATACATTTATGATTGAGGCTTAGAAATGCAATGCAACTTGCCAGAGCTAGTTAGAAACTGGGTCTTGAGTCTTGTTCTGACTAGTTCCAAAGCAGAAATCCTAACTACAATCAGATATTACCTCCTGCTGTGAACAACTACTTATGTAGTTAATTATAATTATGTGGTATTGAGATTGAGAGTAGAAGAAGAGAATGATTCAAGTTTGAACCAAAACATGCACATTTCAAATATTTCCCAATATGTTCATAAAATCAATGGAATGGACATACTAGACATATGTTCTCATGAGGTGAAAAAAGCTAATTTGCTATGATTACTGACCTTGAAGAACTTGGGAAAAAACCCCAGTTAAATTCACATAGCCACAAAATATTTGTACAGATTTACAAGGTTCACATATCTATTGTTGTCCATTATGACCCAGTCAGGGCTTGATTTTTAAGGAAATAAGGACCCAGTTACAGTAAGCTTATAAATTTAAGGTCTTAATCATAATGTGAGGTCATGTACTCGCCTTTACCTGTTTTTCCACTACCATCCACACTAATTTTGTGGTATTAGAATTTGAGGAGGAAAGTCTAAATACTTATGAGAAATTGAAAGGCATTGCAGGTAGCTTTTGTGGAAGAGATAAAGTCACAAACACACAAAAGAGAGCATCAGCTCCTACTCATTCTGCTCTAAAACCCCCATATAGCTTTGATATGTTGAGTACAGGCTTGAGAAACAATAGCAAATTTCTCAGAAGTATATGGTTGCCATTATGGAGTAACTAATGTTACCTGTAAGGAAATTCTAAGAAAAATTTTCAAAGTTGGCTTAACATGAGGAGAGAGATGAGAAAACTTTGGGGGAGATATTTAAAAGTGAAGAAAGCTTTTCTTGGTTAATGCAAAAATGGGAAAGACTAGAACATGAAGAGTGAAGTCTCCAGAGTGACTCAAAAAACAAAGGCATGAGTTTAAAAATGAAATGATTTTTTTTAAATCATTTAAAAAATGATATTAGCCCCCCTTTTAATTTCTCTTTTGTAGTGATCCCACTGAATTCTGCTGAGGCCGTACAAAAGGAATTTTTCAACAGATTGATTTTTCAGAAACATAAATATATTGTGTAAGAGCCTCTTATTATTTACTCTAATTCAAATAACTGTCAAAATAAAATGTTAGTGGTTTCTCCAGTCAGAAGAATCCCTGTAGCCTGTGAAAGAAATGGTAATTAAAGAGCATCCCCACTGGATTTCATTGATCTCTCACTCAGGATTAAAATATTTTCTGTAAGAAAACAGAACCAACATAATAAGTTAGCACTTGCATATGGGGCATCAATATGCTATGAGTATTTAATTACAAACACTGACAACAACAACAACAAAAAAAATCAGACTGTAGTCCTTCTTAAGGCATGAAAGATTTATACCTACCTTGCTGTAAATTGCTTAATTTTAAAAGGAGAAAAAGGTTTAGCATCATATGTGCAACTTTTTAATTTATAGTCAGTGTATATAAATTCTGTATGTACCACGATGTTGACTAGTTTGTTTTATTTTTTCTTTATTTTTTTTGGTAGAAATGATTACAAAGTAAAATCAACACTTTCTACAATAAAACACACCATGGCAGCACTAGGGTGGGTTTTTGTTGTCAGTCAATGGTGCTGTTTATAGATTTTCTGGGGTTGTCATTGTTATTCATCAGCTGAATTTCTTTGCTTTTGGATACTGGAAAAGTTTTGTCTCATTACAAACATATTGAGTTTCTTCAGAAATACCACATTTCTACATCTGCTACACCTAAAATATGATTTTGTAGTTGAAATCTTTTTGTAACTACATAAAGAGTATAATAAAAAACCCATTCACCCATAAAATATGGATTCCTACTCCTTTGCAGGCACTATTCTGAATACTCAGGACATATTGTTAAAACCAAAAAAAAAGATCATTATCCCCTTGAGCTGATGTTCTAATAAGAGAAAGACATACATCTTATTTTTAAAAAATGGTTAAATAGTATGTATAAGGGTTAAATAGTATTAAAATGGTATGCTAGTATGTAAAAGGGTAGTTAGTGTTATGGAAAAAGAAAGTGAAGCAGAGCAAGAGGAGGCAAGAGGAGGGGTAGGACTGCCTTCTTAGAGAGGGTGGTAAGGGCAGGACTCACTGAGATGACAACTGAAGAAAGCTTAATGAACTTGAGAAGGTCAGCTAGGATATCTGGGAAAACAGTATTCCCAGAGAGGACAGCCAAAGCTGACATAAGGTAGAAGCATGTCCAGTGAGCCAAAGAATTGCTAAAAGGCCATTGCACCTGTCATGGAGAAAGCCAGGGAAAGAACAGTAGAAGAAAATAATCCAAGATAGGAAGACTTGTTTAGCTGAAGCAACTAGAAGGATGGGAGTGTCAATACTTGGAAAACACATATAAACTTAAATAGACCAAAATGTCTAATTTAAAACTTTAGATTAGATTTCCAGTTTTGGGTCCAGTATATAAGTAGCTTAAAAGTTGCCACTCCATTGCAAAAAGTAAAATACCTGAATAAACTGTTGTTGGTTGAAGCAATCTATACATGTCAACTGTATCCTGTTGTGATTAATGGTGCTGTTGAATTGAACTATATCCTTGTTTAATTATACCAAATATTTAAAGAATAAATTATACTAAATCTCTACAATCTCTTCCAGAAGACAAATAGATCAATAGAACAGAGAACCCACATAAATATATAAAGTTAACTGATCTTTGACCAAACTGATCTTTGACAATACAAGGAAACAGTCTTTTCAACAACTTTTCAACAACTGCACCTAGAACAATATATCCATATGCAAAAAAAAAAACCTAGATACATAACCTACCATTTTCATAAAAGCTAATTGAAAATGGATTATAGACCTAAGTGTAAAATGTCAAACTATGAAATTCCTAGATAAAATAAGAGAAAATTTATATAACATAAACTTGAATAGGAAGATGGCTTTCTGGATATAACACCAAAAGCATGACTCATTAAAGAAAGAAAAAGTTTCTTTGGCTAAAATTACAAATGTCTGTTATGAAAAAGACAATATCAAGATAAAGAAGATATAAACCATGACTAGAAGAAAATATATTCGAACAATATATCTTATAAAGGACTGTTAACCAAAAAATTATATAATATGTGTATACATATGTGTGCATATATGTATATATTGCACTCTTAATACTAAAAAGTAAGAAAATAGGCATTATATTTTAATAATTGGAAAATACCTGAATGGATATCTCATCAAGATTTACAGATGACATGCAAGCATGTAAAAAGATGTTCAATAACATATATCATCAGGTAATTGAAAATTAATTAACATTATATATCACTAGGAAATTGCAAATTTGTAATAATGAGATGCCACTACATAGCAATTAGAATGACCAAAATTAAAACTATGGACAACACCAAATGCTAGCAAGATATGGAGCAACAGGAACTCTCATCTGTTTATGGTAATGCAAAATGGTACAGCCACCTTCAAAAACAAGGTGACAGTTTCTTAGAAAACTAAACATATTCTTATTATACAATTGAGCAATTTCACTTGTTCACATTTTACCAAATGAGTTGAAAACTTATGTTTACACAAAAGCTGCACACAGATGTTTTTAGCAGCTTCATTCATAATTGCAAAACATGAAAGCAACCAAGATGTCTTTCAGTAGGTACAGAGATAAACTATGACACAACCAGACAATGGAATATTACTCAGTGCTAAAAAGAAATGAGCTCTCAAGTCATGAAAAGACGTAGAGGAAACCTATATGCATATCACTATGTGAATAAAGCCATTCTGAAAATGCTATGTATGTGATTCTAACTATATGACATTCTAGAAAAGGCAAAAATATGGAGATAATAAATTAAATGTCAGTGGTTTCCAGGTGTTGGTGTGGGTGAGGAAGGAAGGCTTAATAGGCTGAATATGGTGAGTTTTTTAGGGCAGCAAAATTATTCTGTGTGTAGCATCTATTTTAAATTCTTGTCACTCTTAGGTAGATCACCAGAGTAGATGTAGACAAATATATGCCAAACATCACACTCCTGTACCTAGTTTCAACTGTTAAAAGGATAATTGCAACAACCGCAACCTGATATGACCACAGCAGGATGACCACAGATCACTTTCATGGATGAAAATCTAGGTCTAGGTGGCTCCACCAGCCATGCCACCTGGACCAGCAGAAGTGCTACCTCAAAGTGACAGGAATTAAAATGATAGAATACTCTAGAAATCATGATAACCACCATCCCATAGAAGCTGTGGCAGGTAGAGTAAACTTAATGTAGATGCAAATGGTCAGAGCAGGGCCCAGCACAGAACAGTAATGGCAAGTGTTTGTTATGCCCAGATCTACTCCAGTCCCTTCATCATTTCTGCCTGCCCTGTTCCCAGACCCTTTGGAGACAAAACCACATAGAGATAACTATTTGGTTTTTGTGACACCTGTGCCTCTTTGTCCTATCAGCTCAGGTTTACTAGAGCCACTTGTGCAGAGACTGGAAATTTCTGGAATTTACAGTCTCACAACCATCATGCCCACACCTTTTCCCATCATTGTGTCCTTTGTGAGCTGTGGGTGGTGTGGCAGCATAAAAGCCCAGCTTAGTTTCCATGGCTCAGGACAAACTTCAGGATGCAACTTACACTCCATAGTTCCCTTGGAGCACCAGGGCTGCAGCAACCCTCCAGAAATGGCACTTTGGCTGGGCTCCTTCTCCTTTCCTGTCCTCCTGTTTCCTTCTGGTTTTTCTGGGGAGTAATTTTCTTGCACAAGAATCCTTGTCTTGCAGTCTGCTTCTTGGAAGCTCAAGCTAAAACATTTTGTTTGAGCTTCCATAACACTGTGTGTTTTACTTTACATTACTAAACTTGTGGACAATTATTTGTTCAAAGACGGTCTTCCCTGCTGGTATATAACTGCATACATAGCAGGACCAGGCTGCTCACAGCTTCATCATTATTATCTAGCCCAGTTTGTGGCACACAGATTCAGTTACATGTTGGTTGATACATAAATAAGCAAATCAAGAGGATCAGGATTAATTAGCATATTGGTGACATGTTTGTAATTTAAGAAAAAAAGCTTTATTACTTTCAAGTCGATTTAATAAATTGACTTAGGATAGATACACAAGCACTGTTACTAAAAAATAAAAATCCTTATGAATCTCTTTGACAGTTTTCAACCCATCTAGACCTCTTTCCTCTTAATTGTTTGTTGTTTATTCTTTATTTTCTAGTTTGGTCACTATCTTTAAGAAAACCAGAAAAAATAAATACAGCAAAAGCACACGTAGGTACCAGTTACACTGAGTACCAAAGTTACCCTTGGCTTTCTTCCCCTAAGGCTCTATCTTTATAGTTATGATAAATTGAAAGATGTTCAGAATATCTGATTTTTTGAATAATATCAGTAAAGTACAGTACATGGCATGAACCCTAAATCACTACTGTTGATGCTCACATGGGCTAAGCGGGGTCTCAGCAAATGGCTCAGGTTGTTAGAGTAGTACATACAAGAGAGGAACCGTGCATGCGAGTCCACACACTGGGGGCTCTTCAAGGATACCAAATTAAGGATACCAAATTGCTACAAGTAGATTCCTGAATAATTTTAGGGCAAAATACTGAAGAGAAGAATAGATGAAAAAAGTCAGTCTGTTTTCTATGCTAGCTTGCCTAGAATTTTGATTACCAAACTGAACTGATTTGAATTCTTTGCTTTTAAAACCATTTTTTCTGGGTCCCTGTCTTCCTCTGTGAATTGAGTACACTTGACCCAATATAAATGTCAGTTTGGGGTTGTAACCTGGAAAAGAGACATGTTCAATAATCCTGATATCTTGCCTCCAACTTGTGCCATCTTCCCTTTGGGAGCTAAAGAAACTTTGCTCCAGATGAAAGAAATTAGGCTCTGCGAGTTTAATAGAGTCCGGGGAAGGAAAAAGTCAATGTACATGGCCTGCCAAGATGTCATCTTTATAACAGCTTCCTGCTAAAATTTTAAAAGTTTTACCATCTGAAAGAAGGAAAACTATACGTTTGACTTAGCCCACTATAAGAAGAGGCATTTTTAAATTCAATTACTAAATCTCTATTGAACTGCATATTCTAATTATCTTAAAATATATGTAATTTATTTATTCCAAACCTTAGACAAAAATGTTTATTCACATCAGCAAATGTACAAAAAAAAAAAGAAAATGGGAGGGGGGCATAATTCATGGTAGTATTTTATTATTTTTGTTTTGTTTTCATTGTGGCTTATTTGGCATTTCCTTAATAGTATTTCTATAGCTTGATAGTCATTTTTAATTCTTAAATGTGTCTGGACCCCAGGTCTTTCAAAATGTTTAATAAGCTTACAAAAGAATATGCTTCCATGGTTAATAAAGATTAATAAATTAGAAACAGAATATAACAATTCAAAGAAAAAATAGGAATTCAAAGATGCTAGCTATGGTGGTCAATCCTGTTTAAATGACTGAACTAATGTGGCTCTGGGTTTCTGATAGCCAGACACACCAATGAAAGAAGAGAAAACTTCACTACTTCTTATATTAAGACATTTCTCAATGATAAATTATAGACTGAGATTTTCAGTCTATCAACATCAACATTATTCTGGGCAACATTTCACAGCAAATGCATGATCATTTCTTAAAATGTACCTGGTTTGATATACACTGTGAATCATGGTGATTCTTTAAGCTAGGTTTATATGGCAGACTCATCTAATGTGTTTTAACGACAGTTTTAAATTACCAAAAGAAGAGAGTACCTTGTTTTTCCTAAGTGGAACTTTCTCAGCCAGGCTTTTATTAAAAGGTAGATGGTAGAAAAATTGGATTGTGCTCTTTGACAAGTGATTGAAACACAAATTTCTATACTGAATCGCTGGGGTTACAGGTATGCGTCACCACACTAGACTTAAAGACTAAAAGCTTCTCTATTATAAATATCATTTAAAAATTTGAAAAAGATATTTGCAATGCATATTACCCACCATTACATAATAAACAGAATGTGTAACACTCTGTAAATGCACACACGCACACACACAAAAAAACTGGTACAAATAGTTAAAGGACATGAACTTCTAAAAGAAAATCCACATGATTATAATTATAACATATAAATGGTACTGGGCACGGTGGTGCACAATTGTAATCCCAGTGGCTTGGGAGGCTGAGGCAGGAAGATCGCAAGTACAAAGCCAGCCTCAGCAATGGTGAAGCACTAAGCAACTCAGTGAGACCCTGTCTTTAAATAAAATACAAAATGGGGCTGGGATTGTGGCTCAGTGTTTGATGTGCCCCTGAGTTCAATCCCTGGTACCAAAAAAAATGAATAGAAAAGATACATACCAACTTAGAATAGATTATTAAGCCTTTAGGGTGGGAAGGAGATGAATTAGGAAGAATGCTCCCAGGAGACTTTGTTTTTTGTTAAAATTGAATCAAATATACTAAAATATCAGCATTTGTTAAAATATCTTTGATTTTCACTATATTTTGGAAACATAACTTGTAAAAGTTAGGAAGCCTCTAAATTTGGAGTTATGTTAACATCTCTGGTCTGCTTTTATTCTTGAAAGCTCTAATACTCAGGATTCTTTCATTGTCTTCCCATTGGCAACCTTTCACGTACATCTGCCTAGACCTGACATCCTGGTCCCTCCAACGCCTGCTCCTTTCTCTTCCCAGTGCTCACCATAGTTGGTGCCAAGATATTTGCTCTTTGCCCCTCCGTTTGTATTACAACATACATCTTCCTTTATTATTACGACTCTGCCTCAGCACCATTTCATAATTTTTCTCCCAAATGGATTAGAAAATGGAGGTTCAGTAGAGGAGAAGCAAAATGAATGGAAAGTAAAATCAAGCAAAAGGAATAAGGAATCCTGTAAAGCACCCATTGTTCCATCCCCATTACATAAAGATAAAGTAGAACCTCTCTTTTATGACAGTAAACGGATCATTTGTTAAAACACTTCCTTGCTTTTTATAACAAAATTAAGCTATCATCAGAATATTTATCCTCCCATTGCTCTATCAAAAGATCATCTATCCAATAGATTTTTTTTTTTTTTTTTTTTTTTGGTGGGGAGCAGGTAGTAGGGATTGAACTCAGGGGCACTCAACCACTGAGCCACATCCCTAGATTTATTTTGTATTTTATTTAAAGACAGGGTCTCACTGAGTTGCTTAATGCCTCATCTTTGCTGAGGCTGGCTTTGAACTTGTGATTTTCCTGCCTCAGCCTCCCAACCCACTGGGAATACAGGAGTGTGCCACTCTGCTGGTCTATCCAATAGATTTTAAGTATACAATTTCAGAGACTATGATTTTGGGCAGTCATTAAATGGAGTCCCAAATCAAACTGGTTTCAAACAATAAGGCAACTCTAATACTCTTAGTATTATTTCATTGTCTTCCCATTGGCATCTACCTATTCACATCTACATCTGCCTAGATCCACCACCTTTTAATATTTTAATCTCTTTCTTTTACTCTATTTGGAAATCTCAAAGTAAGACTCCAAGCAAGATATAATCAATTTTTCAGTTCATTTTCTCCACAGTTGTCTAGACTCTATCCTTTTCCTTGTATATATTTTCTTTTCAGGATGACTTTTCTATGATAGCCAGTGTCGGTATTACTGCTGGCAACAGGCATCTCTTTCTTGACACATCCAACAAGAGCGAGGAAAATAACCTCTCCCTCACCCATGAGTTAAAAATACTTCCTCGAGAATTTAAATAAGCCATGTTAGATCATATGGCCACCATTGCACCAGAGGAATGCCATATGCTGCTTGGCTTCAGATTGGATTTTTTAACCAATTGTTAGCAAATAGGCTGATCTTTAGTAAACCAATAGGTTTATTATTGCTGTGAATATGGTTGGTCCTTTCCAAAACTCATGTTGAAATTTGGTCCCAAGTGTAACAGTGTTGAGAGTTAGAGGGACCTTTGGGTCATGAGTGCTACTCTTGCGGGACTGCGTTGGTTCTCATGGGATTAGATTAGTTACCTTGAAAGAGGGTTGTTACAAAGTGAGGCTGCCCTTTATCTTTTGTCTTTTCTGCATGTGTCTGCATACTCTTCTGTTTTCCACCATGAGCTGAAGCAGCACTATGAGGCTCTCATCAATACCATGTTCTTGGACTTCTAAGCCTCCAGAGGTATAATTCAAAATAAACTGATATTCTTTGTAAACTACCCAGTCTCAGTTATTTTGCTATATACAATTACCAGAGAAAGCTTTGAGTTGAGGCTTTAGAGCAATTAATTCAGCTCTGGAATTGGAAATTGTTTTTCCTGATCCTCTTGGGCTCTGTGAAAGAGGAGTAGGTCGCTCAAGCACATAAGAGCTTGCTTGGGAAGGAGGAAGAGTAAGCAAGTCCTAGGTAGCCAACCAATATATTTACTACCTAATGGACTGACCAGACTAAATATAAGTAATGGTGATAGTAAGGGGAAAAATTACTCTGGAGATTATTATCTGGCTTGTCAAAAACTTATTTCTACTTAACCTAAATTGTTGAAGAGGGAAAGACAGGTTTTTAAAAGACCTTTCTTAAATCTTGTACTAAGCTCATGCAGCTTGGCCCATACCCAACAGTAGTCCATAGAATCAAAAACCAAAGAAACTCACATGCTTTGTGCTGCTATAAAATTGTATCCTCATTAGCATGTGAATTTATTTCCATGGTAATTATGACATTGTATGTTGAATGCTATCACTTCAGAACAGGATCAGCAAACTAAAGGTCTTGGGACCTAAAAACAAAGGCTTCTTGCTAATAAGACCAAATACAATTATAAGTTGGGCATCAAAACAATGAGATATACTATGCAAAATGAGAAGATCTTGTACTTCAAAGAGACATACTTGAATTTCAAGGAAATGAGCCTATATTTCACTTGTGATTTACCCTAATTCTAAGTGATCTTGAGGTAGCCTTGAACATGAAGGCTCATAAAACATAGGGCAACTAAAAACAACTTGAAAAGAGAAGGATAAAAAAAGCGATATAGAGAGAAAGCACTCTTGGGGCTTTGGGATGGAGACTATATTTCCCTTTGCAACCTTTTTAAATCTACATTCTGGCAAAATTTCTCAACCTTAAACTCACTAGCTTGCTTTTCAGCAGTGTACTTTCTACAGTACAGCCATTGTGTTCAGCTTGTTTACACTAACATATATAATTATTACTTTATTAATACATATTAATTTTACATATTAATGGTGTTTATTGTATTCATTGTGTCATTCTGTAGAGGTGTACAGCATGCACTGATCAAATTCAACTACCTCTTTTTCACCCTCCCTGCCCCCAACAAGATGCCCTTCTCAATCTCTAGTCACAACTATTTTACTTTCAAATTGACATTTTTGGCATCTAAATGTGAGAGAAACCACCTAAGATTTGTCTTTCTATGCCTGGTTTATTTCACTTAACACATTCTCTTCTAGTTCCACCTATTCTGGCAATGACAGGATTTCATTCTTCTTTGTGGCTAATAATTCACTGTATATGAATATACCACATTTTCTTTATTCACTCATCTGTTGATAGTTACCTAGGCAGATATTATACTGTAGCTATTGTGAATAGTGCCACAATAAATATGGGTGTGCCAGTATGTCTTTAGTATGCTGATTTTATTTCCTTTGGATATATACCTAGAAGTGGGATAACTGGATCATGTGATAGATTGGTTTCTAGTTTTTCACAATCCATATTGTTCTCCCAAACCGCTATGCTAATTTATATTCCCACCAAAAGTGAATAAGAGTTTTCCTTTCTCTATACCCTTGCCAGCATTTGTGTTTTGCTTATTTGCTTGTTTGCTTGATAATAGTGATTTAAAATGAAATCAGATAGTATCTCTTTGTGGATTTAAAAAATATACATATTTTTTCTTTGTGGATTTAAATTGAATTTCCCTAATAGCTAATGATAGTGAACACTTTTTCCTATTGGCATTTGTTTTTCTTCCTTTGAAATTTTTCTTTTAAGACTACTTGCCCATTTTTTTAAATTGGATTACTTTGTTTTTGTTGTTAGTCTTTTGTCTTCTTATACATTCTGAGTATTAACCCTCTGTCAAAAGAATAGCTGGCAAATATTTTCTCCTGTTCTGTAGATTTTTTCTTCACTGTTGATTCCTTCACTGTGTGAAAGCTTCCTAATTTGATGTAATCTCATTTGTAAATTTTTGTTTCCTCTGCTTTTGGAATTCTATGCAGAAAATTATTACCTGTACCAATGTATTGATATGCTTCAACTATGTTTTCTTCTAGTAGTTTGAGTTTCAGGTCCTACGTTTAGGTCTTTAATCTAATTTGAATTGATTTTGTTCAGGGTGAGAGATAGGGATCAAGTTTCAGTCTTCCCTATGTGGATATCCAGTTTTCTCAAGACCATTTGTCAAAGAGGCAATCCTTTTTCCAGTATGACTTAGTGAGAAGCAGTTAGCTGTAAATGTGTGGGACTATTTCTGGGTTCTCTATTCTATTCCAGTAATCTATATGTTTATTTTTATGGTAATATCATGCTGTTTTTTGTTACTGTGGCTCTGTAGTATGTCTTGAAATCAGGAATTATAATGCCTACAGCTTTGTTCTTTTTGATAAAGATTGCTTCAGCTATTTTGGGTCTTCTGTGTTTCCATATGAATTTTAGAACTGATTTTCCTAGTTCTGTGAAGAATATCATTAGTATTTTGAAGGGGATCGTATTGAATCTGTAGATTATTTTCAGTAGTAGCAACATTTTAACAGTATTTATTCTTCCAATCCATGAACCTGGGAAATCTTGACATTATTTTAACTATATCTTCTTCAATTTCTTTGTTCAATCAGTGTTTTATAATTTGTGTACATCTTTCACATATTTAGTGTACCTTATGCCTAGGTATTTTAATTTTTGTGTGCAGCTATTGTGAATGAGATTGCTTTTCTGATTTAACTCTTAGAAAATTAATACTTGGTATATAGAAGAGCCGTTGGTTTTTGTATGCTGATTGTGTATCCTGTAACTTTGTTAAATTCATTTATCAGTTCTAAGTCTTTTGGTGGAATCTGTATTTTTATATGTACAAAATTGTATATTTCTCCTTTCCTATTTTTATGCCTTGTATTACTTTCTCTTGCCTAATTGCTGTGGCTAAAATTTCTATTATTACATTGAATAAGAACAATGAGAATGGACACTCTTGCTTTATTATCTTTCAGTTTTTCCCCTTTCACTATTATATTGGCTACAATTTTGTCTCATATAGCCTTAATATGTTGAGGCATGAACCCTGTATACTAATTTATGAGGACATTTTATGAAGGGAAGGTGAATTTTTGTCAAAGGATTTTTGTGCCTCTGTTGAGATGATCATATGATTTTTAGCCTTCATTATGCTGATGTGGTATATTATGTTTATTGATTTGCATATGTTGAATCATCTTTGCATCTCTGAGATGAAAGCAACTTGCTCATTTTGAACATCTCTTTAATGTAGTATTGAATTTGATTTGTTAGAATTTGGTAAACTCATTTAGTTTCACCAGGAATATTGGTCTATAGTTTTTCTTTTGTTGTTGTTGTTTCTTTATCTGGTCTTGGTAACAGGGTAATGCTGGCCTTTTAGAATGGTTAAAAGGATTTCTTCCCTTTGAATTTTTTTGGAATAATTTGGGAAGGATTGTTATTAGTCCTTCTTTCAAAGTTTGGTAAAACTCAATGTGAAGCAGTCCTGTACTTTTCTTTGTTGGGAGACTTTTATTACAAATTCACTCTTATTACTCAAAATAGGTCCATTTAGATGTTTTATGTCCTTATTCTTCAATTTTGGCAAGTCATGTATGTCCAGAAATGTGTCCATTTGTTTTAGGTTTTTCAATTGGTTAGCATATAGGTTTTTTATATATATAATAATCCCTAAAGATCCTTTGCACTCTGCAGTATCAATTTTAATGTTTCCTCTTCATCTCTAAATGTATTTATTTGGATCTGTTCTCCTGTTTTCTTAGTCTAGCTAAAGTTTTGTTTACTTGAAATCACTCCACTTTTCTTTTATGTAGATATTCATTGCTGTCAGCTTCCTCTTTATTACTCCTTTACTGTAAGTATTGGTATGTTATGTCTACATTTTTATTTTGTTACAAGAAATTTTTAATTTCCTTTCTGCTTTCCTCATTGACCCACTGTACATTCAAGTATTTTGTTCTGTCTTCATGCATTTGTATTATTTCTAAAGTGATTTTTGTTGTTGACTTCTGTTTTTCTTTCCCCATTGTGACCAGAAAATATACAGGATGTGATTTCAATTTGTTTGAATCTTTAAAGCTTTGTTTTGTAGTCTAATATATGGTTCTTTTGGATTATGTTCCCTATGCTGATGAAAAGAATGTGTATTCTGCAGCTGCTGGATGGAATGTTTTATAAAGTTCTGTAGCGAAGTTTAACTGTTTCTCTGATCTTTTTGTCTGGATGATCTGTCCATTAATATGAGTAAGGTACTGAAACATTCCCCTATTATTGTATCGGAGCATATCTTTCCCTTCAGGTCTAATAGTGTCTATTTTATGTAATTGGGTGCTCCAACATTAGGTGAATGATTTACAATCATTATGTCTTCTTGTAGCATTAATCCTTTAATCATTATACAGTAACCTTCTTTGTTTCCTCTTATAGTTTTTCTTTTCTTCTTACAGTCTATTTTATCAGATATAAGTACTGCTACTTCTGCTTGGTTTGGGTTTCTATTTGCTTAGAATATGATTTTTCATCATTTTACCTGTAGTCTGTATCTTTACTGGTAAGATGAGCTTTTTGTAGGCAGCATATTTTGGGATTTTGTTTCTTTATCCATTCAACCAATCTATGTCCCCCCATCACCCCTGTGCAGGGAATTGAACCCATGGGCAATCTACCACTAAGCTACATATCCAGCCTTTTTAAAAAATTTTTTTGAGACATGAGCTCATTAAGTTGCCTAGGCCAAACTCAAACTTGCAATCCTCCTTCCTCAGTCTTCCAAGTAGCTGGGATTAATGCAGGCACCACCACTCCTGGTTTAGTCAGTATATTTTAATTGGAGAATTTAGTCTGTTTATAGTCAATGCTATTTTTGATAGATAGGGGCCTACTCATCCTTTTGATATTTAGGGGCTAAGACTATAGCTTTGTGACAGAGCATTTGGTTAGTATATACAAGGCCTTAGGTTCAATCCCCAGACATACACACATACATATATTATAAATGATTTTGTTGATATTCTTCTAGCTAATATTCAATTTTCTTTGAATATTCTTTGTTCTCTCATTTATCTTTGTGATTTGATGATTAACTGTACTGATGATGTTTAATTCTTTTCTGTTTCTCTTTTTTATTTATAGTATTTATAATTTCCCATGCTTTCATGATGGTAGCTACCTTTCTTTCCCTTTTAAATGTAGGACTCCCTTGAGCATCTTTTATAAGGCTGGTCTGGTGGTCATGAATTCCCTGTTTTTGCTTGTTTTGGAAGGTCTTTATTTCTCCTTTATTTCTTAAGGATAGCCCTGTGGAGTACAATAACCCTGGATAGCAATTGTTTTCTTTAAGGACTTGGAATATATCATTCAATTTCCTTCTGGCCTGCGGGGTTTCTTCTGAGAAATACTGCTACTCTAATGGGGATTCCCTTCAATGTAATGTCACACTTTACTTCATGCAGATTTTTAAATTCTTTGTCTTGTGCTTTTTACAGTTTGACTATAATACACCATGGTAAAGATCCTGCTCATGTCTATTTGGGGTCCTGTAAGCCTCCTATACTGGGATGTCTATATGTTTCCCAAGATTAGGAAAATGTTTGCTATTATTTCACTGAACAGGCTTCTCTACCTTTAGCTTTATTCTCATCACTCTTAGGTATTCCAAAAATGTGTGTATTTGTTTACTCAGGGTTGTCCTTAAGGTCTTAAATACTCTCATTATTGTTTTCTTCCTTTTTCTTTTCTTTCCTCCCTCCTTTTCCTTCCTATTCTTCCTTCTCCTCCTCTTCTTCCTCCTCTTTCTTTCTGGGTATTTAAAAAGATCAGATATTCATTATTCCATTTGACTGAGCCTGTTTGGAGAACTTTTAACTGTATTGTCATTTGACCTATTGAGCTCTTCATTTTTAATATTTTACTTCAGTTTTTTTCAAAATCTCTTTGCTGAATTTCTCATTCATATCCTGACTCATCTTCCTAATGTCATTTAACTGTTTATATTCTTAGATCCTACTGAGATTTTTTATAATCATTCTTTTAAATTCTTTATCAAGAATTACTTTCACTTTGATTTCTTTGGAAGCTGTGCTACAGCATTATTATATCCATTGAAGGCATTATATTACCTTACATATTCATATTTATTTCTCTCCTATGTTGAGTTTGAGGCACGTGGTGGAGCAGATACCTCTAGCAGTTTTATGAGGTAGTCTTCTTAGTAAGTGGCTGTCTCCCAAAGCTGTGCCTTAGGGTGTTGATTTGTTAGGCAATGTTGGCTTTGATTTCAGATGTGCACCAAAGTATGGTCTCCCTATAGCTTCTGTGGCTATGATAAATGACTTTGGGCCAGAATGTACCATGGCAGAATTGGAGAGACCCACTGTCTCTATAGTCTCCATGAGAATGGGGACTTTAGCAAGTAGTTGTATAGACAGCAACGGGTATGGGATGCTCACTGCATGGCTACTCCTATAATGGGTAGCCTCCAGTGCAAGGAAGATTAGAGTTTCCTCTATACTAGCCATGGTACTAGCAAGGGGCCCTGGCACTGGCAGCTCCTGCAGTGATGAGGAGCCTGAAGAATTTGACTTCTGACCAATCAGAGGTATAGGCCCAGATGCTTGCTCTACAGGGAGAGGCCATAGTAAAAACCACAGTACCCCCTCTGTGTTGCTCCCACCTGATAGCGGTGTTTGCTTGGATGAGGTAATGAGGTGAGGTAACTGCTGCTTTGGTGACAACTCCCACTCAGGCTCAAGCTAGGAAGTTTTTCTTTGGGGCCTCTTTTGGCTGTGCACATTCATAGGGTGATAGCTGGGAATTTTCTCCTTCCAACTCCTTCAGTTTTAGTGCCTTCCCAGGAGCAAGGAGGAATGGGACATAGCTGGAGCCAAGTAAAGTTGCTTTTGGCCCACTTTCAGTGTTCCCAGGGTCAGGGTGACAGCTAGAGTTATGATCAAGGCTCCCTCAGTATGCCCCAGTGTAGGGGGCAGCAGTGAACACTGTGGTGTTCCTTTCCCACCCTATTAATAATAGGAGCTTGAGAGTGGTTCAGGCACAGGGATGGCAGGACTCAGGTGTCTGCCTTCAGTCTTAGCACTAGCATGAGTCCCCCATGAGGGTAGTACCCTCCTGTTCTCCTCCATGTCACAAAACCCATACCTCCCAACAGTTCAGGACATGCAGCAGGCTCAGGTCACAGTCAGTCTCCTGGGTCTGGACCAAGTTGGGTTTGTGAAGTAGCTGCCCACCAAGCCAATGCAGTGGAATGTCTGTGGAGCCATAGTGATGGGAATGTGCAGGAATTTCTGACCCATACAGCAATACCAATTCAGACAATAGCAACCTTATCTCGTTGACTCCTGTGCGCTATAGCACACTGAGGGTTTATTGCTAGGTGATGGGAGATTTTTTCCCAAAGCAATGCTACTGTGCAGATTATAGATTACTTACTAAATGAACTGAAAGCTTATAAGTATCATGAAACTTTCCAGAAGCAAGGACTGCCAGCACCTGTACTGACAAGAGTTTACTTGAATTCTTCCACCCTTATTTCTGCAAAAGGGAGATTGCCTCTCCCAACTATGCAGCCAAGGTGGCAGATACCAAGGAATTTTCTTTTACTGTGCTGTTGTTGTCAAAAGTCTCTGAATCTTATGAGGTTTCACACACTGATTTCCGGTGTTCTCCCATGGTTACTCACCTCAAAAGACAGCTATATACTTGCTACTTTGGTTCTTCCTTTTGGAGGAGGTAGTAAGTGCTAGGCATTTCTTTTCAGCCACCTTGAATCTCAAAATTAATTCTTTTTAATAAGGTGATATTTATATCTTTATTGAGATCACCAGCTATGCTTCTGAAGTTCTCAATTTTTTTCCCTTGGTACATTCTTTTCTTTGCTGAGTTTTGTGTTTGATTCATAGTCGTGGCGTTCCACCAATGCTGGGTGATTCTTGATTACATACACATTTTAGTACTAAAATTTCCATATTAGCTTGTTATGTTTATTCTATAATTTGCACATTGGAGAAGTGGGGCAGGCCGTTAGGCCTAGGAGATACTCAAGCCTCTTCAAGTGTAAAGGAAATGGTGGGAGAAGCTTCTAGGTAGGTTGTGCTCATTGCTAATAATCTGAATATAGAAAATCCTTTTCTTCTTTCTCCAATTCGAATATCCCACTTTGTTTCAGCCTGGAAGAAATCATCTCTATTGCTCTGTTACCAAAGCACAGAGTGGTTGTATGCAGTTAGTCAAAATGTCCAGCTATTGCCAGTCATTCTAGGATCCTAGGACACATGCATCAAACTTCCTTGTCTGGAGCCTTCCCTGTAGCCATCTTTTTCAACAGTACCCTCTTTCATGTACCTTGAACTATGGGTTTGTTCTTCACTCTGCTCCATTTGTCTATCTTTCAAAAATCCATCCTAATCACTGGCCCATGGAGTACACTGTTTCTTATGGTCTAGTGTAGTCAGATTTATGAAAACATCTTTTATATCATTTTCAGGACTTGAGGCAAAAGCGAAGTTGTAGCAGCTACTCTACCATTTTGAAGTAAAAATTTAATGTTTTCCTGGTGATATGTAAAATGCAGAATTAGCCAGTAATGGAAATCATTTTTTAAAATATACTGTTTATATGAGAATCTGGCCAATGTCTGTCCATTTTTACTCCAGTCACCATTTATAATTGATTATGAGAAGGCCCATGGTAGGCTAAATGATATATAAATAACTTGATAATATGTAACTAACTGCACAGTAGAATGTTTATATGGCAATAGTCCCTTCAGCATTGATTTCACAGAACTCCCCTTACTGGCCTGTTCTGGATGAATAGTATAAACTGCCACCACCCAAGGGTCTTGAGTCTTATTTTTTGGTGGACTTGCTATTATTCCTTATGCACTGTCAAGATCATTGAATTTCAGATTTGAGGAACCACCTTCTGAGCAATGCAGATGTTATCTTCATTTATCATGTGAGGAAACTGAGGCTCAGTGAAGCCGTTCAAACTTGGAGCTAGAGTCAAATGCTGAGCTTGCAGATGTCTATCTAAAGTCAAATATTGATTCAGTGCTGCTCTTGTCAGCATCCTTTAATATAGCTTCATCCCAATGTGATGATTGTTTTGTAACTTCTACTATATTTACTCAAATTCCCACCCCCCCCCAAATAAAATCTCATGAGGTTGAACCATATGTATTTGTTTTTACAGTCCAAAGATGGTAAACATTGGCTGTTTGTTTCAACCTGATATGCTGTCTTTAACAGATTGGAGGTTTTACCTTTTAGTAGCCAACATATGCATTCCTCAGAGGTGCTCTGAGCTTGCTGGAAGCCAGACTAAGGCAGGCAGGTCTTTCCAGGAATGGATACTAAAATTTCTCACAGAGAAAACAGTTTGTACCTGAGGTGGAGGGAGAAAGCAGCAGCAAGATGCTTATGGCAGAGTGCAAATTCTGGGAATTAGTGGAAATCATTAAGAGGCTTATTACTACCTCAGATCAAGAAAATGGATATTTGAAGCAATCCTATCTTGATCTCAAGGATAAAGAAAGCTTTCACTAGATCCAAGATATTATTCTTCATGTGTGTCTTGAGCAACCAGCACCATGAATCAGGAAGCAAAGCTGTGTTTACGCATCTGGCAGTGGTACGCATTCATTAAATGTTCATTGAACTAAGGAACAATCATCCCAATTAAACTGTCAGTATTTTACTGAATGTCACATAAAATAATCTGCATTTCCTACAGTGCCTTAAGCAAGTGCTAAAAACATGAAAGGCATTTGTTAAAAGCTAGATTCTGATTGTCAGTCTCTCAGCTTTAAGACTGGTAAAAATACTCTGCCAAGATATGGAAATTAACCTTTGTCCCAGGGAAGATCATAAAGTTATAAAATAATCACATAAGAGTGCCACTCATTTTGATTGATATGTCATTTAAAGTTGGGGCTAATGCTCAGTGTAGGAAACCTTATTCCACCATCTTATTTGTGATTTCCAAGTAACATGTGTTTTCCTAGTTATGTTTCCATCGTGTGTATATTAGACATTTTTCAATATTGTGTAAGCATCTTAGAGTTTTTCTATTTATTTAGGTGATATACTAGAAGGGAAATACTAATGACTAATGTTCTAATAATTTGGTAACTAAATTATAAAATCTTTTAATTCAGATGGATTAAAATTAGACATAACAAAAAAATCTCTAAAGATCATTCTAAAATTCTAACTACATTATAATCATATTTTAAAACATGACTTATATTTAATTATCTGTACTACCACCATCCCATGGGAGCATTAAGATGTTTAACAGACATCTACTCAAATTAAGGAAAAACATTTTGAGTAAGACAAAAACACTGAGATTAAATAATTTATTACCATTGCTAAGATGAACACATACTTAATACTCAATTTTATGTGGTACTTTAAAAAAATAGTTTTAATACAGTATCAAAATTTACACAAGTATTTTGCAAAAGACCAGTGTCCCTTGTATTAGCTTCTGCAGGCTCTGCTGCAGGCACAAAAACTTGCTTTAAACTTTTTCAGAGTGTAGGAATACAACAATTTAAGGACGAAAGCACTTCTATGAGAGAAGGTGTAAATATAGCAAGCAATTAAATAGAGTAACATTTAAAAATGACATTTTAAAAGAAAGTTTAAACTGTAACCCAATTATGATAGAGAGAATTCTATAGTAAATTAATCATATATATTTGCTGAAAGAGCTGTTTTTCATCAGTTACACTTTTTTAAAGTATAATGAATTTCCTCTACATTCTCTCACCAATGAATATTAATACAGTGTGTAATGAGCCCATATTAAAACAATGAATACTTGCTATGAACTAAATCTCACTAATTTAGAAGATGCCTGAAAATTGTTGCATCCCTACTTTTATAATTTTAAACTACAGTAAAAACGTAGCATTCTGTCACAGGCCTCTTGCACATTCATACAAGAAACTATCATTGCATTTAGATGAACACAAAATACCTATCGTAGCATTTCAAATACACACATTCTAATATTATATATATGTGTATATATATATACCAAAAATAGGAAATAAACTAAGCAAAGCTAACACACCTCTTTTTCAAACCTCAAGCAATCTGAACAAGAGCTTTTAGCCTTAATAATGAAGGACATGCGTTAGTTTCAGAAAATGCTAGATAGCTGTGATAGGCAAAGAAAGCTTTTTTCATAAATGCAGTGCAATATTGTAAAGTTTACATAAAGTTTATTAAATATACAGCATGTCTAGAAACTAAATTGTAGAAATTGACATGTCACAGCTCGGAACACTTAGAAAAATTATAGTTTTTCGTTGAAATTGATATACTGAATGAATATGGAGGTTGGTCTGTCCCCAGAATGTGCTTTTATGAGCAACTCATTAAAAGGCATTTTTTGATCAATTGAAATAAATGGTGCTTTCTGATGGGCACTCTATAAACTCTTGCTACACTTCTAGCTGTCTAAGAGAGTTGATGTAGTCTTTTTAGCACCTCAAAAATTAAAACAGATCAAATCTATTTGCATCCAAATAAATTGTGCATCAAGAACTTTTCTCAAGGGAAGTGTAAGAGGCAGGTGCCCAACTGTCAACTTTGGGAATCTGGCAAATGCCTCTTCATATCTTCAATACAGCTTGGCAGAAAGTTCCCACCATTGTATGCTATGAGTCAACTCTATCAAAACCACTGAGGCTCTATTGGACTTTTCCAACCATACAGGTTTCCCAGTTACAATCTCAGATATGGGGAGTTAAAAATGCTTTCGTTCTAATGAAAATATTGGTACAAAAATGGTCATTTTTTTTTTTTCAAAGCTACTTTGAGATTGACTGTTGTGAACACGAAAGTGAGACACAGAATATCAGCTTGATGGGGAAGTTGTACTGAGGGTGTCCGAGGGGAGATATGTGCAATGTACAATCACTCCATGTTATTTCATGAGTCCAGGTTTGTGGAAATCCACTCTTCTCTTCCTTTGTCTGGCAGTGGTGATCTCATGTTTGAAAAACAGTGCTTCTCACATGGGTCCTTTGTACTGGTTTCCTGATAAATGTTGCCTAATTCCAGGACACGAACCTGCAGCATCTCCAAGTTTCCTCCACACAACCTTTAAAAAGAAAGGTAAAGAGTAAGCATCTCCCTTGTCCTTTCACAGAGATTTGTGGGATTCAAGGGAAACTATGAGAGGGGCAAAGATGGAAGTGGAGGCAAAAGACAGAATATCCACATGAATGAGTTCAAACACAAGATGTGACGATGAGCTTCTGAAGCACAAGAACTGCTCTGCAGATGGGACTGCTCTACCTTGCTAGCAACCAGGGTGGAAATTAAAGAACACTGTGCTAGCTTGCTCAAGTTACCCAAATGATCCTTAATTCTGGCTGCATGCTAAGCACTTGGGAACTCCTCAATAGTAACTGAGAAATTCTCATTTCACTGGAGGTGAGGCACCAGCATCTGTATGTTTCTTTTTAAAGCTCCCCAAGTGATTCTAATGCATAGCCAGAATTAAAAACCCTTTAGCAAGATCATCCTGGTTCCTATATCATACGTGAAATGTCTAATTCACTTAGGAAAATGGATGTTTTGTTCTTGAGCTGGTCTTAGGCTAACAATAAATTTCGGTGGACCTCTCTACAAGCAGAAGACTTTTATTTCTCATTACATAGTCAGTAATGTTTACCTATTAAACAATTTTTTCAGATTTCTAAAACAAAACATCCAAATATAGGGAAAAGATGAGAATAGTTTCAGGAATCTTTGAAAGAGATAGTTATAACTTGTTAAAAACTGGGCCACTTTAGAGGGATGTTAGTAAAACGTGTGATCAAAAATAAGTATAAAACCATAGAATTTGCCAGTATTCTGTCATTAATTGGAGGAATCCCCATCCATGTACATGTGCACACACATAACAGCCATAACCTTCCTACAGTGTTTCATTATGAGTTTTATGTCAGATTAATTCCACAAAAATTCACAGCATTCTAACATGAACACAAAACTGGTTTCTTCATTAGTTACTCAGATTGTTTATTTTGCTTTTGCTTTATAAATAGAGGTGGATGTTCCAGGGAAATCCAATACCATTCATAGTAATAAGAACCTAGGACTATGTTCATTTCTAGGTCAATGGAACTATGGGTATCTGTTTCAGCAGATACTAGTATTGTCAGAAATATCCTGTTGTACTCAAGGGGAGTTACAGCTATGGTCCTTAAATATTTGGAAAGGAATTATAGAGTAATGGGTAGCAAGCCAAAAGATACATTTAAGGGCTAAAAATGAAAAGTTCATAGTAGGTCTACTTCCCAGAATGTTTTGAATGTGTGGCTTGGAATTTGAAGGCCTTACAAGGATCAGAGACACAAAGCATCAGCTGGTCACTGTCAAGTGCAACTCCTCATCAATTGTCCAAATGTAGAGCACAATAAGCCTTCACCCAGACAGGATGTAGAGAAAGGAAACACAACAGGTAGAAAGCTGAAACTAGTAATCCTAAGGAGGACACAGGAGTAGTGACTGGATAACTGAAAAAGCAGACTAGGTATATGTTTGAGAGCATCACTGGTCAAGTATTTACTGTATGGGAGTTTACAAGAGCTAAACAGACAAAATAAATAAAATGAAAGCATTACTACAAGCATTATCTCTGGAAGAGAAAAACCAAGTAAATGCTTACTAACCCACCTCATGGTTCCACTGTAAAAAAAGGCAATGACTTATCTCCAAGAGGGATATCAGAAATGATGGTAAAACCTCTTAAGTTCTCCTTAAGTCTCACAACTGACCTTATGTGGAAACAGTTTGTGATGTTATTATAAAAGCATATAGTTCCTCCAATAGGACCCCAGACCTCAGAATCCTTACTAGTTTGAGAGATTATCTATGAAACTTCCCTGTAATCTGTGTTTTTCTCCAGTATTTATTGTGTTTTTGTTGATACAATGGTGATACAAATATTTTAAATCAACACTTCTTGTCTTTTAAATCATTTCCAAATATGAGTGCTTAAAAGCCAGATTATGGTTAGAATTGTATTTTTCCCCTGAAGTTCTAGGAATCAAAGATAAAAGTGGACAGTTAGAAAAGATATCCTAGAGAACTTTTAACATAAACAAGGAAGGTAAGCTTTTGATTTTTCTGAAAAACATCATCAGCACTGCATGGTACTATTTGAAGCATTTTTGGAAATACAGGCAAACAAAACATTAGCACAAAGCTAGTCAATATCCAATGCAGTGGTTGCTTTCTTCTGAGACAAAAGAAATGAATTTTCTCATGTCCAGAAGTCCTTCATAAGGGAGGGAGGGAGGAGAAGGTGAGGACAAGAAATAATCCTGTTACTGAAATATTAGGATTTCCATTTTATTTCCTAAATAATTAAAAGCACTATGATTTATGCACTTGGGAAAGAGCTGGTCCTCAGAGGAGATCTGGGTCTGCTCCTGACTTTATTCAAGTAATCTCACTTATGGATCTCAGTTCATTCAAACAAAATGTAAGAGTTGGGGTTCTTATCCAAATCACCTGTGGTATATTAAACTCAATCATCTGATTACCCAGGAGCTCCACACTTTTTGGAGACCACAGGAGGATGATTTCTGAGGTTCTTTCTAGTTCTATAATTCATATTTTCTAGATTTTACATAGTCAGTAGATGGGAAGCAACAGGCACTCTTAGGTATGTAGCTCCATGTTTAAATTTCTCTAAGGAAAATAAGTTGAAGCAGAGTGAAAATCTACAGAAGGTGAAAAATGGGTATTTTAAGAAATTATGACATCTATAACTAATTATTTTAAGAACAGACAACAGATATGCAAGAAAAAACACACACACAACTTGGAAAAGGTTGCAAAAGAAAAAGCAGCCATGATACAGGCAAGCAAGAGCTAAAAAAAAATCTCACCACAGCACATATAAAATGCCCATGGGACTTGGGTTAACATTTACTGGACTCTAGAAACATCTCAAGGAGGTCAATAAAGGTTTGAGAATATCTGGTTCTAATAGACCTGAAGCTAAAGGGTATTTCTAAGCAAGTTTGCTATCCTAATGGAGAAAATATGAGGATAAAAGTACAATACAAAGCCAATAAGAATTAGTTGCTTAATATGATCAGTGCTTAACCATGATTTCTTGCATTTAACAAATAGCTTCCTCTACCATATTTCAATTTGCTCTTTAAGTACAATTTCACAAACTGTATTCTTAAATATTAAAAATTTAGTCAGCAATTGAAATCCAAAACATATTAATAATCACAATGGATATACATTATGAAAATAACTGTGTGTTTCCTCTCTTGACACATGGATAAACTTCCCCATTATTCTCACCTTTCTATATTCTGAATTCATTTCAACTAGTGAAAGGTAAAGTCAATATTTTACATGGCATGAAGCACACACTAAGCAAACATTATCTAATAAGTTCATTATTTCCAAGCATAGCTACAAATAATTCTAAAGAGGCTATGTCTTGTTTATCACTGATCTTTAAAGAATGTCTTAAAAGGGACAAAAATCCATTTATTTTTAGACAAATTTAATATTTAGAAAATGTTCACAGATCATTCTGAAATACAGAATCAGCTGATCATTTCTGATCTGATATTTTTGTTGTTTGCAATGCTGGGGATTAAACCCACAGCTGTGCACATGCTAGGCAAAGCTTTGTCACTGAATTACATCCCCAGCCTCTGAATATTTTGTAGCATGATTATTGTTAATAAACCTGCAATAAAACATATTGAAGATAAAAACAAAGGCAATTGTTCTATAAAAATGTGAAGACAATTGGTCAGCACTTTTAAAGGAAAGTATTCATAACTAAGCTATGATGAGGCTTTCAACACAGAATACACAATAAAGCACATTAAACTTACATTGCACATTTCTCTGACTATAGCTTTTTCTGTCTCACTAAGGTCATGTTCATACTCTTTACCCTGTTGACGATCTATAGTTTCCTGAACATCCAAGACCTAGATTTGTTGAAAAAGAAAAGCAAATTTCACATGGGAAATTGTTAGTTATAATAAAACCATCAAAGAGCTCCATTTCGTAAAACCTTTCATTTTCTCCGTGTCTGCATATCAGAGCGGATTAGCAGATTTAAATATTAGTATTTAAAATCTTTTAAAAATAGGTAATTGTTCTAAAACCTATCTGGAATGAATTCAACTTGATTTTCAAATGGTCATTAAAAGTAAGCCATTGTATCATTAATACTCAACTGAATTCATCAATGTCTAAAATAATTAGATGCATTTAATTCAGTCATTAAGATAACCTAATAGTGTGTACTATTTGGAGACAGTCAGTGCCTCTTGGTCCACTGTAATTGTGAATAATGTAAATAATTACATGCCAAACAGTCCAAATGATATGTAGACATAGCCTATAGAAATGAAAACTCAAAAGGAATATGCATATACGAACTAGTGACCTCATGGTTCTTGCCTGGACATGTTCCTAGTACCTAAGAAAAAAGGTGGAAATGGCTCTTTGATGGTAGCAAAGAAAAACACTACCTTCTTATAATGAAAATATTTGAACACCACTGAAAACATTTTTCACTAGAGTTAAATGTCTGGGGATGAAGTACTTTGAAACAATCTTACAGGCCTATATCTCTACTCCTCTAAATTGGTTGAAAATAATGTTCTCTTTTAATAATATCTAAAATTTTTATGTTACTTTCTATAATACAAAAGCAAACAAAACTTTGAGTGCTGCTGGTCATTCTTCTCCCTATCAATTAGCTTTTAAACCTAAGCAAATGCGGCATTAAAAACAAAAAAAACTAATGATTTTTCCCACAGGCTCCTGCTAACCTACCTGATTCTATTGTCTTCATGGTCCATACTGAGGGCTACATCTAAAAGTGTCTCCCAAGAATTTGCAAAAATGAACAGTAGGAACCTTCATGACAAGTTCATCAACACTGAGACTAACTATAGAGTTCAATCCTGTAAATATGACAAATTCATAAACTGTCATCTTGTTAATTCAAAAATCCTAGCCATTATTATATAGATACCACTTCTATAAAGTCCTTACACTTGCTTCTTGTTAAATTTATATTCTTTACATACCTAAGGGAAATCATTGACTTTGCTCTGTGAATGTTCATAGAAAATTTAAAGAGCCCCTTGAACAAGCAGCTCATTTGCCTACAAATTTGATTTGTAATACACCTCACAGAAATGTACTTCAAATCAGTTAATTTCTACTAAACGAAGTGAAGGTCTAATGAATAGCAATCATGGGGTTGAAAGCCAAAGAAATATGGTCTTCTTACAAATGGGCTAATTTCTCATACTGATTTACAACACTCCCCCTACAAACCATAATCAGAGTTTATTAAAGCCCAGAGTTTTCTTTGAAATCTATCAGAAATTGAGAAACTGAGCCATTATTCTAATTATTCCTTCAGAACAGAAACTTCATAAGATGCATTTTCAAAAAGATGTCTGCACGCATTTGTTTTGCAATACAGTTAACTCATAGAACCAAACATCTCATATTCAAGGGCCTATAGTTATCCAATAAAGATGCTTCATTTGCTCAGCATCACCCATCTGCCAACCAAGTACACTTAAGTGCTCTGATTAATCCATAATATCTCCTTGAGATAAAATTTGACATAAAAAATTGGAGAATGAATTCAGAGAAAATTGAGAAGCCCTTCTTTGCCATCCCTTTCCTTTGAGGCCACACTAACAGCTGCATTGAAAAATTACGGGAAGATTTCAATGTGACCCACTATGCTGATCAGATTGAAAGAGTACTTGCCGTTTAACAAGGCAACAGTTTGATTAGGAGGGTGAGGTGCTGCTTTTGGAGTTTGTATAGGCACTACAATGCTACAAAACTGAAGTGACTCTCTGGCCCATTTTCCATTTCTAAACTGCTTTTCAGATGGCTAGTGCCCGATTCATATTAAAGTTCATCCAATACTGCTACAGAGAGCAACATGTTCAGTCAGTAAGCCAAAACCCCTCATGCTGGCTGTACTGTCCCTTGAATTCTTCTCAGTTGCTCACTTTGTAAATTATTCCAGCCAAGACAAAAAAAAAAAAAAAAATGCCAAATGCATTGCCAATAGCCAATAGCCTCATTCTCCTACCTTCCCTCAACAACAATCAGTGTGTATTGGGGGAAAAAAAGCTCAAATAAGCTAAAGCAAAATATACAGAGATTGCTAAATCTGCTGCTAAAAGTAAATCACCACAAGAACTGAACATTCTGAAGCTCTCATTTGCTTTAGACAGGTTATGAAAAGTGTGGCACATTCCAAAAGAGGGCATCTTGAGTCTGAGGATTAATCATTCCAAAATTGAAACAATTTTAAGAAAAATTGTAAAACATATGTAATAGAACTAAAGCACTCTACCTACTTTGAGGCTCAGAGAGGTTTGATCAAGGATACCTGTTAGGAATTATAGATATATTTGGTGGACAGTGTTTCATACTATGGAACTAAAAAAGTTTCAAGGATTTGCTTCAATTTGTAAGATTTTTATTACCTGTATCAGTTTCTTTTGTCAATATTTATATTGTTTATTAATGTTACTTATTGAAAAACTCATTCTTGGTTAAAAAGTGATAAATTTTACACAAAATTTTGTTAAGTCTTTACAGAATCTAAAGAGTCAAAAATGAATTAGCTTTAGTATGAGACCATACAACTATTTTCTAATGCTCTATAATACAGCATTAATTGGAGTTTGAAAACCTAATTTCTACTCAGCAGAGGAGTAGGTTGGTATTTCTGTGCTATAAGTTGTACAATGTACTTCAATGCATAAACAGAAGTATAGTAGCCTTCCTCATTTTGACCAACTATTAATTCCCTACCTCTGAAGACATCCATTCTACAAACATTGCACACATACCTATAACAATATTTCACACATATGATATACATGCACATCAGACTTCAACTTCAATGCATATAGGTATGAATCACATTACTCAAAACAAAATGATAAAACTAGAGATTCAACCACAAGTACTCAAATCCATTGTTAGTTTAAAAAAATTAAAATCATACTTCAAAAATGAAGATTAAAAAGTTATAGCATAAGGGGTCAAAAATAAAGTATCTATGGTTAAAGCAAGACTGAGAATTACCAGAATACAGCAAACAAGCCACGACACAACTGAGGTTCTGGATAAATGGTTGCACACAGTTGGTTACCTTAAGAGAATGTACCACAGGTTCAGGCTGCTGAGAAGGTGTGGTATGTCCACTGAAGCTAGCTGGAGAGTTGGGTGAACTGTTACTCCCATCAGCCCCTGATGACAACCTAAAAGAACCCTTAGTAGAAAATCAACAACTTTGTTATTAAAACAAAAGTCGTTTATAACTACATAGATGTCATTCAATATTCAATTTCACTGCCAAATGAGAATGAGCCACTTTTTTCCTACTCTAAAAAGCTATCAACCTGCTAATTGGAATCTACTTGCTGTTTGACCTGCAAGAAAATAAGAGACATCCAACAGGTCCAGATGTCATCTCTGATTTACCAAAGAAAGCAATGCCCCTTAAGGAATGGCCATGAACAAAATTGCAAGAATATCTGAATCATAAAGATTCTCAAGAGCAAAGGAATTCATGAGTTGCTCTGTGGCTGAGTTCAATGTGCTCATCCAGCAAGTCAAATGCCACTTTCCATATATCTCAGAAGATGCAGACACATCTGGCACATTCTAGCACTGAAGAAACTGTCTCTTATAAACTCTTCTTTGAGGGAAGACCTATAGTAGAACATTTTTGAAAGAGACTGAACTAAATTTAGCCTTTTCTTTAAGGAATTATTCTCTCATTTTCTAGTCTTTTTAAAAAAATGAAAACTAAAATAGATACAAATTAAATAACTTTAGTTTACTGATTTTTCAACTCAAATGATGAGAAATCTGAACTGGGCATGATTAATTAGACCTGTGTGAGCCACAGTCATCTGTACATGAACTGGGAATCTCCCCCAGAGGTCTGCCTTTTTACTAAAGGTTGCTTCCAGAAAGACTAATGGATCAGTGGAGGAACAGAGTAGCAGTTATCTACTCTCAAAAACAAAGAGCAGGAATGAAATTTGGGGAATTTTCCAAACCTGTTTATATGCACATCATTATAGTATTTAAAGGACACAAGAAATTTTAATTTCTGACTATCAACAAATCTACAGATTTTGCCATGTCTAACAGATTAATCTGCTCCATTTTGATCTTATCAACCTAATCCTCTTAATAGGAGCCACTGAAGATGCACCATATATGAATTCATGAAGGAAAGACAACAGTGGTTTGAAATATTAATTTGCAACATCTCCAGGTAAGCTTTTTGGGGTACATATTAGGGATGGGAGGGAAAATCTGCACAGAGCAACCAGCAGAGGTACAGGCTGTAGCATGTAAATAGCAATGCTATTTACAGAGAAATGAGCAATCCCTAGTGATTTTTTACAAGGTTACTATTTATGCAATTTGGAATATTTTCTCCCCTTGTTGCTGTCTTGTCTTCCTATGTCCCTAAAAGATCCCCTTGCCTCCTTGCAAGCCTACCAGGGCCATGTTCGTTTCCCTGCTCAGAGTTGTGCAATCTAGTCAGGTCTTCCTCCAGCCCTACTAGCCAACAAGTAGAGGCAACAGTGGAATATGACATTTAGGTGACTTCTCCAGCTTCTGTCTTCTGTTGCTACTTTAATTGAAAGCAGGTGATGAAACAGGTCTGTCAATTGTAAAAGCTAACCCCTATGGAAGATGAAATTATAAAATTTGTTTTCCTGTATTTGTAACTCAGATCAAATAAAACATAATAATCCCTGATACACATAATAGAAGGGAAATTATTTGAAGTTTAAAGATGGTGAAGGGACATACCCTCCCCCACCTCTACCACCAAATTTTAGGACAGCTTCTTCCTCTGTCGAGAGCAAATAATTCCACAGTTACAAAGGAAGCTCTCTGAGTAAGCTGGGTCCTCTGCTGTTGTGTTGGCTTCCCCTAGTGGTACTGCCCTTAGGAAGTCTTTGGATAAGACTTCTGGAAATTATACAGAGTTCACTTCACCTTGCAGTGCCATTTTTCCCTCTAGTAATCTGATTTTGTTCTGATGCTAACCTAATTTCTAACTCTAGGAAATCCTCTTGCCAGTTCTTCTTTCAAACATTTTCTAACCAGGTTTTCTTTTTCAAAGGTTTTCTCCAGATTTGGGAAAAAGGTAGACATGTCAATCCTGGCATGATCTTGTCTGGGTTTGGTCCTCTATCTTTCAAAAATCAATGTTAATAGCATCCTAATACCAAATTATCTGGGCCAGTTAGCTTTGTTCCAACTTAAGGAGAGCACTGTTCTGGTCATATGTATTCAGAGACAAACAAATGAACACTTTACTGAAATGGTTTCCTTAAATAAAAGGGGGAGCAGGCTACAAAAAGCTACTAGAATCTTTCAAGGGGTGGGGGTAAAACTTTCAAAAATTTAAGTTTTACCTCAAATTAGCTTTGAGAGCTATGAACTAGTAATCAACCACAAAGATCAAGGTTTATATTTTGTATTATTTTTGTAATACCAGAAAGGTAATAAAATATCTGGTAATATTTAGTGTCAACGTGTGCTAAATAGTTTTCTAGGTTATATTAGAATCAAGCACCTCATTCTACCCTTATTTTGTACTATAAAATAAAAAGTTAGCCTTTTCTGTGCTTAACAGAGTAAGGCCAATCCTTGGAGAATTATTGAGGTTCAATCAGTATGTACTCTCAGCTAACATTTTTTCAAATTATTTTTTCTAAGTATGATACTGAATGAAATGCCGGTACACCAAATGATGTTAAAGAGTCTCTTGGAGCTTTTTTGAATGAAGTTATTTAAATTGTACTTGCCTGGTTCAGGAGACAGGCGATTTAAAAAGTGAAAAATCTTAATAAAATTGGAAATGTGATTCCCAGCTTGAGTTGCTTGTTTTCAAGCTCCACAGGAATACACAGTGTATACCCCTCTCAGCCACCAGTCAATGGCAAAAGGCAAGGAATAATTTCCAGGGCAGATGAGACACAGCTGATAGTGCTCACTCACTCCCACAACCCCAGATCTTTTACACTTCTCTTCATAAAAGGCCCATTGTAACTGCGTTCTCTCTTGTTAGGGGTTGCTCAGCCTTCACCCCCAGGTTCAGGAAGAACACAGGAGACAACTGTTTAGGAGGTGAAAGACCATTCCCATCCTCCCTCCTGGTTTTAGATAGGCAGCCACCTTCTCCCATGTGTATGGACTCATTCTCGACCCCCAAGTATAACTTTTCCTCAAACAGCAGAAGCCAGCTGGTTACGCACAAGCAAATGCAGCCAGCTGACTCGTCTTCACTCACCGGGAGAGTGGGCAGGCATCGTCCTATTCCTCGGCACCCTTGCCACCACTGCAAGACCCGCCGGGCTCTGGGCCCCCAGCCTTTTTCCATATTTGAGCTGTTTCTAGTTGGAGGTTGCCTTCTATTCTGGGTGGCCTTATATTTGGAACAATATGGTACAATCACTCAGAAAAATACTGTTTCCCAAGTCTCAAAAAAGCAGAACAAGATGCATAATGAAATGAACCACAATGACCACAATGGCAAGCTGTAACATGCACCTGCAGCTAGGAAAAAAAACGCAAATATCAGCCATCTGAAGTCCTGTCTATTAGAGCTAAGACCAATTTCTTTTACATGTTTGGCAAAAGTATAACTACAGTCTCAAGCTTTCAAAAACAGCAGATGGTAAAGGTAAAATAGCAGAAAAATCTTGCAGCCATTTAAACGACATTATTTCATGGTTTTTTTTTTTGTTTTTTGTTTTTTGTTTTTTTAACCAGGGAGAAGCAAAATTACCATACGTCTTCCAGATAGCTAAACTGCATAACTTCAGAACTTAATAGAAGTGACTTTGTTCTATTAAGAAATTATAATCGGAAGCTGTATGCCCTTTTCTTCAGAAACTCAAGGTGCGAATATTTAATTTCAATAATATGCAGAAAAACTGACACTAATCAAAGTTTCAACAAAATTGCTGCACACTGAAGAGTGTGTAATCAACTAGGAAGCCTCCACTGCATTAAAGGAACTCTTTTACACAGAAAATCTACATAATTATTTAAAAATTCTATTAATCACTTAATTCCCAAATTTGTGTTTATTGGAATTAGAGATCACATAACTGAGAAAAGATGCAATATTTTCCCTAAATTTCAGCTTTTATTTCCATGATCAAATGATATAATCCTGAAATGATCAGAAGCAAAATTAACGGGTTTTTTTCCTTGTTGTTTTGTTGTTGTTGTTGTTGTTGTTTGGTACTGGGGATTGAACCCAGGAGTCCTTAACCACTAAGCATATCCCCAGCCCTTTTTTATGTTTTATTAGACACAGAGTCCTGCTGAGTTGCTAAGTGCTTCACTAAATTGCTGAGACTGGCTTTGAATTTGAATCCCCCTGCCTCAGCCTCCCAAGCCACTGGGATTACAGGTGTGCACCACTGTGCCCAGCCAAAATAAATTTATTTGAACATAGTTTCTCTCACTGCCAACTTTCACCAACTCTGACAAAGGATACTATCCCAAAGAACAAGGAAAAAAAATATATCATAGATAATTCACAGACCATTCCAACAATTCCTGTAGCTAAATGTTGAAGTTAATTTGGGGAAGCTTAAAAAAAAAGAAAATGCAAAAAAACAAAAACAAGAATATAATATTTTAATTTTCATTGAATCATTTTCCTGGAAGTTAGTAGGTGCTTCTACATGGTGCTGGTCTAATTTTCATTTGATTTTAACTTTTGGAGGCTGAACAATAACAACAAAAATGCATGATGATCTTATTAAGTGAAGTAAAAAAGGGAAATAAAGATGTCTAGCAGTTGGTACTCTCAAAACTCTTTTCTGAATCTATGAATTCAGCCCCATTTCCTACCAAATAAGTCATACATAGTCCATTCATCATATCTAAAATTAGATAATTTTCACTTGGGCCATAATGATGATTTTAAAAGTGATATGAATATTGCTTTTTAGATAGTATTTCATATGTAAGTGTGTAATCTATTTTCATCATCAAAAGAATTATATCCAACAGTTTACAATATGGTTGTTAGACTGAACTTCTACATCATTCTGTTTCTGTGATGATCATTAATGAATACTGCAAATTTTATAGTTACTTTTACAAATAAGGATATCTGTCATCTGGATTTGGTTCTTTCCATGGCTGATGCATCTCTTAGATCTTATATGTTGGATTCAACAAATGAGTAAAACCTTCAGAAATTCAACTTTCATTCTTTATGTTTAGCAAGGCTAAATCTTAATGCCTCTGCACTGTGCCAAAACTTACTGCAAAACCCATGAAATCTAAGGTTACATCTATAACCACTCAGAAACCTACTGAATAGTGCAGCAATTTGGATACTCCAGAGAGAATGCACAATATTTGTCCATTTTCAGAAAGATTCTATATAAAATAACAGCTACATAGGTAAGTCTTATAACATCTTTTTATACATATTAAATATGTATTTATAATATAACTAATCTCATAAAAAGGAAGTAATATGGACCAGACTTTGTGGAAGAATAAAATATTTGATGATATAACTCTTTTAAAGGAAAAAGTATGCATTGAATCAGAATTATTGATTTTCTATTTATATAAGCAACTTTTTAAAATATCTAGGCACAAAGAAAAATGTGTTCCAGGCCAACCATCATCTTTGACCTTCAAGTAAACTATACCTGAGTTGCATTTCTAGACTAATGAAGGCTTAGCTCTTTGCCAGGATTGCAATTGTCAATCATGGTATTTCTGAAGACAGCTTTATACACCTTAGCAGCCAGTTGTTGGAGTTATTTCTGTAAACTTTGGGGCTCAAAAGTGGGGAACTTAATTCTGGCCATCAGTAGGGAAAATAATTCCAAACCATTCCTAAGAAAGTGACTTCCTATTTTCTGAGGAATTTTTTTTCTTGGTCTTGTTTTTGGTGGTTTTCCAAAATTTAAAAGTTATAAAAAAGAATGCCTAAATGACCCCACCAATTCCACAAGTCTGTATATTGGTCAGCTATTTCATATACAGATATATAGTGTAACCAAGACAATATTTTAGATACTGGGATGATAACACCCGAAATGCTGAGAGAAAGTAATGTTTTCTATCAAGATTGTGTAGGAGGTAAATTACAGATTTCTTATTATGTGGTAAGTGCTCATTATTGAAATCATGAATTCTAATGCTATAAACAAGCAGTCTTGTTCAAGAAAAAAAAATATCCCTTCACATCACAGAAAATATGAGTACTTCTATGACTTTTACCAAGTATCTGGAAGACCTTCTATGAAACTTGAAATTTTGTACATCTTCTATTGCCCTTAAAATAATTAACTTATCCTTCAGAGTCAATGAAGAATAAAGCCCGAATTTTAAAAGATCATCTAAACAAATAGAATATATATTATTTATCATCTTGCTAAGTAAAATTATAATAATTTGTAATATGACTTTAAAGAGAAGTGGCAAAAAGAAACTTGTGATTAAGTTGTCATTTTGCTATTTTGTTATTACGTTTTGGTTATAGTTATTTTCAGTAAGATTATTTTAATTAGCACTCTGAAAGTTTCCATTCTTTTGTCTTAGAAGGACATATTAAAATATTTTGCAAGATTATTGTCTTTTTTCACTATTGCACATGCAGTAAAATAAAAGCAGAAGTAGGAGTCTTGAGTATTTTAAGATTATTTTCAAAGCAAAAAGATGTATGTACTTTGAATACAGCAGCAAAATGGATCTTTCTCACTTACAGCAAGACTACATTTTTGATAAGATAATCACATCACTATTTTAAATTCTAATGAGATCCATATGAGTTTCTTTTCAAATAAGAAAATGATACTGATCACTAACATGATGCAGTGGTTCTCTTCAGAAGGGTAGGTATGGATGGCTCTCATCCAGTCTATTCTCTTTCCACTCAGCTTTATCCACCTTATAAGCAAGAGTAACGAGTAATAGAACAGTCTTCAGAAAAGATCAAAAAATACAGGAAATGCAGAGATTTGAACCATCCCCCTCTCAGATCCATTGTTTCATTAGTTAAGTAACTACCCCAATTAAAGTGTTACACAATTGTTTGAAGAAACAGCTGTGTACAACTCAGTCCTTTTTTCCATAAAATACAATGATATTCCAACAATCCTATTGCCAAATTGAAATACTTTTTGAAATTTAAAAAATTCTAATTTTACACATATTCCTGTATATAATTCCTCTATATAATTATGTAAGATGACTCAAGAACAAATGTAACTCGTAGATAAACAAGCAAATGGGTGAAAGACAATAATCAAGTTTCTTTCAAAAGTTTCTATACAAGTGTACCATAGTCTATGTTTTATTCCTCCAAAATTATAAAAACCTCTGTCAGGGGGATATTATGAGATTTTGTGGAAAAAAGTCATGAAAGAAAGGAAAAGGGCACTCTCCAGGAGGCATCCTTTAGTCACTAGGCACCTCAGCAAATCACAGAAATATACACTGATAGGAAAAAAAATAGTCACCAAAAACTAGTCCTTGCAAGCCTTAGTAATAAAGGATTGGGGAGCAAAAAGTGATCATTTTTTAAGGTAATGGGAATAGATAACTCAGTCTGACTTGGCAACTTTTACCTTTGCTGACTTTGAAAGAAAGAAGAGATGGGGAAATGAATTTTCACATGGACTAATGTGTGGCTTTTGCATTAATCAGAGCCTAGGGACTCAGGACCTCCAGGGGTCAGATGTTGGATAGTTCTCTAGACTTCTCTGTACTAAAACATGAATTTAACGTGGCATCTTCAACTACTGTCTGTAACATTATTCTTTCAAACTATGACCATTCTAACAAATACTTTTCATCTATTTATTTAAAGATGTACAAGTTTCTCTAAGACAGTAGTTTTTCTTTTCCTTCTTGTTCTCACAAGATTTGGGGTTATATAAGTAAATGGAGAAAACAACTTGCAAAAAAATAAGACAACTTTTGAATAAAATCTTTTCTCAAATTTGTGGGACTCCATAAAGTGTTATTATTCCTCATAGAAATAATAAAATACATTTTAAAATGTCCATTATTATGTTATGTAAAACACACAAATCACAAAAGATGCTCACTTGGAATTTAATTTGTGGTCTCTGCAATGGAGGAAATTCCTAAAACTTAAAACTTCTAGAAAAAACTTTTACGATGTTTCATTGTAGTCAAGGAAAAATAATTTTTTAAAAAAACTGAAAATGCTTCCTGAGATAAATTTTGTTTTCTACTCTGGAGTAATGGAAGATAAATGCACGGGGCTGCTCATTGAATATCTACATATATATGTGTGTATACATATATATTTATATACATAAACATTTCATTGATTAAAATCAGTGAGATAATACAGTAGTGTCCTATAAAATACAGACTTTTTACTTGATATAAATCAGGTGTAATGCACCTAAAACAAATTTTAGAACCCAGCCATATTATCTATTATAGGAAGCCAACTATGAAAGCCTGAAGATTGATTGGCTTAAAGTGGTTTCCTGCTACTTAAAGATGTTTAATTTTTTATAAGTCCTGAAGCTTGGTCAAACAGTGTCTCATACTTCATCAGAACATGTACCTAGTTTAGGATGGGGGACAAATCCAGTTTTTCCTTATTATAGGGCAAGGGCAGATGCTTTGCCTAATTGCACCAGGAAAATAATATTTCACTGAAGTTGCCCAGCCTTCATTCTGACACACTATAAAACTGCACTAACACACAAATAAATAGAAGCTCAGACTAGATAAGAGGTTCTAAAGGTCACCTTGGCAAAAACTAAGAGATGTCTATGCATAGGCTTACAGATGCTGAGATCCTTAATTTTGTTCTCATAATGATATTTAGTTGTTTGTATTCAAAGAAAAGCACATTTTTCATTTAACTAAAGAACCTATTCAATACTAATTTAAAATATTTAAACGTTTCCAGAATTTGTAGATATTCATTTATTCACTTCACATCTATTAAGCACCTATCAGAGACAATATCCTATTTCAATAAATTTTTGTTAAAAGAGAAACAGTTCCAATTACAGCCTATAGGGTTATATAACCTCAATTTAAATTCTAGATCTGACACTTATGAGCTGTATGACTTTGGACAAGCTGTGACCTCTCTGTGCCTCAGTTTCCTCATCTCTAAAATGTGGGGGATAATGATACATTGATATGTTGCTATATGGTCTTAGTAACTTGTATAAAAACAGTGCCTGGCTTGTACAAGTGCTCTATAAGGATTTTCTGTCATTATCACGAATGTTTTGGCTTTGGTGGTCAACACATTTTAAAATGTGTCAATTTACTTTCACATATTATATATAGCAGTAGTTCTCAACCAGGGGCAATTTGCTCCCCTAGAGGATACATTTGGTAAAAACGTGTACTGACATTTTTAGTTTTCAAAACTGGGCAGTTTCTACAAGGATGCTACTAAAGACCACGCAATGCATAGCATGGGCCTCTCACAACAAAGAATTATCCAGCCCCAAATGTCAACATTGCTGAAGTTGAGAAAGCCTGATTTAGAGAAAGAGTACTATGTCGGAAAACTGCAAAGCAAAATCTCTGATGACAGCTCTGTATCAGATGCTGCATGAGAGGAGAAGATGCTTGCCAGATTTAGAGCTTGATACAACTAAAAAGGAAACTCCCTAAGTGTTCTACACACAAAGGCAACATATTCCCATTCCCAAATAGGAGATGACTTCCTAACAAATGGAACAGAATTTAAAATGTCCACAACACACTACTGTAACAACAACACTACAAGAAAAAATACAAAAATGGGCCAGCACAGGGCAGTGGTCCAAAGAACAGAGTCCCAGAGCAAAGTGATGCAGCAAGCTCCAGCACCTTGAAAATCAAGACAGCAGATGGAGAATGAAATTGGCACAAGTTGCTTTGTGGAAATTAAAGAAAATAAAGCTTCCTTAACAATACACCAGGCAAAGAGACTTCACTGAACTTTAAGTTCCTCAGTCACTTTAGGAAAGAATAAAAAATGCCAGCAAACAGAAGGGCCCTGACACCCAAAACAACATCCTGTTGCTGAAGAGAGCATTATGCAACATGCAGAGAGAAATTAGAGCAAGTAAGAGTGACCGTTCCCTCCTTCACCCATGGCTAAGGTGTTCAGTCTGTTTACATGTTTGTGTCCTGGAGGGCAGGCTTTTGTCACAGTGGCTCTCCATCACTAAGGCCCTACTACATGTTAGAACTATTTTAAGTGTTGACAATGAAAAGATTAAGATAGGTCTACTACACCTTACAAGACACTAACTGAATAGAAAATATATAAGGCAAACAACTCCACAGCAGAAAGTTTCAAACAAACAACTCCACAGCACCCAATTTTTAAAACATGGGCAGAAACCCAAATCAACATTTTTTTAAAAAGAAGACACACAAATGGTCAAAAGGTAGATGAAAAAACACTATCACTAATCATCAGGCAAATGCAAATCAAGACTGTAATGAGATACAATCTCACGGAGTTAGAATGACTATTAATAAAAAGACAAAAGATAACAAGTGCTTAGTAAGGGTGTAGAGAAGGGGAAAATCATATGCTATTGGTGGTAATATAAATTACTAAAGTCATTATAGAAATCAATATGGAGGCCCTTCAAAAATCTAAAAATAGGACTACCATGCAAACCAGCAATGTCACCTCTAGGTATATGTCCAAAGGAAATGAAACTGTATGTCAGAGACACCTGAATTCCTATGTTCACTGCAGCACTATGCACAAGCCAGGATATTCTAACAACCAAAGCATCCATCAATGGATGAATTCATGAAGAAAATGTTGGAGATATACATAAAAAATATAAGACTATTCAGGCAAAAAAAAAAAAAAAAAAAGGAGGGATGAAATTCTTTCATTTGTGACATGGACGAACCTGAAGGACATTAAATAAACCACACAGATATTGCAAGATCTCAGTCATAAACGGAATCAATAAAATTGCTCTCCTAGATGTTGAGTGTAGAATAGCAGTTAAAAGAGGGGGCTGGAGGTGGAGGATTGGGGAGATGTTGGTCAAAGGATACAAAATTTCTGTTAGGAATAAGCTCAAGAGATCTACTGTACAACACGTGGACAATAATTAACAATGCGTTCTTGAAAATGCTGAGAGTGGATATAAAGTGTTCTCACCACAAAAATGATAACCATGCTATATTTAGTCATTCTACAATGTATACATATTTCAAAATATCATGTTCTTAGTAACATAATTTTATCTGCCAGTATTTTTAATTTTTAGAAAATACTGTGTTGCCTGGTGCTGTTCTCAATAATTTACACCTGGATGATTTTTTTGTTTGGGGACCCAGAGGTCTCTTTCTAGTCTATGTATTCATCTTCTAGCTCTTGTGTTAGAAAAAGATCCTGGCTGGAATGACTCAGGGGCCTGGGAATGGTTGGATTAGGAGCATGTGATTTTTCTTACTAATGAACTAATGTTTGATGCAGAGGAACCAGTATACACAGACTGGACATGAGCTCTGTGCTCATGTGTCTCGCTCTACTCCAGACACAAAGCTGAGGCCACAATAGTTTCATAAAGTCTATATCTAAAATATTACTGAAATGATTTTTGAAGCACAGTTTCTGAAGTTACTAAAGGATTATAGGTAATCACTAAATTATTATTGATAGTTATTGATAATCACTGATAACTCACTTTAAAATACTATATAGGTCATGGTATTAATGAAATAATAGGGATCCTGCTAAATATAGTGATCTCATCAAGAGAGTAGTCTATCTCCTAGTCCAACTTTCCTCTCTCTGGATTTGAATTCTAGCCACACTATTCTGAATCCCAAGCTTTTCTTGTCACGTATCAGTGTGATCCAGGATGTCACTTTTTTATTCTGGTTCCATACTTAGCATCTCTATTTCTCCCTCTCTTGCTTTACAGCCTGCAAAACTTGTTTCAAACCTGGCCTGCTAACGAGCAAGTCACAATCCTGTGAACTTTGCTTCCATTGTCTGACAGATGGCTATAATTACCACACTGACCACCCCACCTTAAGGTGAACTGACAAGAATTTTGTTCATGGGTTTATTTTAAGCCCACTCACATTTTACAGTAATACTTCATACATCTTGGAATACTGACACTATTAAGTGTCAGTATGGATAATCAAGATCTACATATGAAACTATGGCTTTTCCTCTGTCATCTCAAATATAGTTGTGTATATGCTTTGTGTGTCTATGCACTTGGTAATTAAGAGGTAGTCAACTATTAAGTGACTAATGCACTTTTGGGCTGCTAAAATGGCCTGAAATAAGTGAAATTTGCATTGCTTTTGATGGCCCATATTTGGAAAATCTACAGTTTAAACACATTCTAAATTCCCACTATTTTTCTCTCACTAGTCAGTTAGTTGAGGCAAAATTAAATTTATCCTCAAAATCTTGAATCACCTCCATCAATTTCATTATAGAGAAGCTAACCCATGTTAAAACAGTAACTGACAAGATCACAAGGAATAGTGGACCAAAAATAAAAACAGACTATCACTGCAACATGCAAAGTATATGCTCATCAAAATCTGTTAGCTCATAATCAAGTTGAAATTTAAAATAAAAAATATTCTGATGTGATATTGCTCTCAAACTCATTAAGTGTAGACCACTCTAAGTTTCCAGGAGATCCTAGCTAAGGAAACTGGAAAGGAACTTCTACTCACTTATTTATTATGTCAAACAATGGCCAAGACTAGCGTCTGTGGAGTTGGCAAGGAACTCTGACTCAAAGAAATGAAAATTGTAGACTGACGACATAGATCAGGAAACAAATTCAGAAGGATATCAGCCTAGGATGTGAGGCCCAGAGCAGCCAAAGCGGAGGCTGCATGACATGAAGGACCTGGATCAAGGAAAATCTTGTAGGCTGTGAGAAGAATTTTACGTTTATTCTGTGTGGAGCTCAATATGGAACTGATTTGTGTATTGCTGACTGATCTGGTGACAATGTAAAGAGCGATTTGGTTGAGGCAAGACTAGCTGGGATCAAGTTTCAATTACAAGATTAACAAAGAAGTTCAAGTGAAAATATTTATTTATTGCCTACACTGGCCAATAGCAGAAGGAATGAAAAGCATGATATGACAGATTAAAGGGCAGTACACTATGAGTCTTAATGTTTGTTTGAATGTAGACAGTGAGATTGAAAAGAATCCAGGATGGCTCCTTGCTTTTCAACTAGGTGCCTTCTAAATGGTCATGCCATTAACCAGCATAGGAAATACCAAGGGAAGTAGCATATCTTACTCCTTCCTCAGAATTTTAAAGTCAAGATCAAAGAGGTGATTAATGATATGAAGCCCTGAAGCATTCTTTCTCACAGATACCCTCCAAATGGCTTTCTTCTGATGTGGGAGATAAAAGATAGTGTGCAAAATATTAAAATTATAAATGATTTTAACAACATGCAATGATTAACTGGTGAAAACATCTGACTAAACACTGCAATGTTCTTGGAAGGAAAAGAAAATAATTCTGAAATACCTGATATTCCAGGTGAAATTTGCAGAGATATAGAAGTAGTCCCCAAGAAAAATAAATAAAAGTAATTATAGAAATTTAGCAGGATGCATTTTTCCAAGAATTACAGAGGTCAAAACTGAGGAATAAAAGCATTAGTATATTGAAAGGGCAAAGACAGCCAACACCCTGTATCTCTGGAGCTAGAGTAAGAATAGACAAATGACAACGACGAAGGTCTGATTTAGAAAAAAAAAAAAAAGCTGTTAAACCATAGGTAGGAAATGTGGACAACTACATTTGTGTGCATGCAGCTAAGATTATGAGTTTATGTGCTTAATTTTTTACTTTCATTAACCATGCAACTCCCAATGAGAAACACTTTAAATTTCTAGGGAAAAAAGAATACATCAAAATTGCTTTCTCAGCAGGTTAATGCTAAATAGCAAAGATTTCTGGCATTGATGCTGAAAGGAACATATCTGAATATTTTTAGGCCTTGGACTTATAAGAAAAGGGACCAGGGGGCATAAGTGGGACACAGAGAGCAAGAGCATGGAACTGAATTGCCAGTGTGGATGCAACAGCAAAAAATGTAATGCTAATTAATATTGTATTTGACTTGCAGAGCACAGCCCATTAAGAATAGCGTTAAGCATCCCAGCATGCCATCAGAGCCCCATGGAACACATGTGCAGAGTTACAGTACCAGAAATTAAACAGCTACTGAAAATAAATGTTTGTTGAGTTGACTAAGAAATATTACATTCTAAAGTGGAGTTTGCTACCCTGACTTTGGCAAAAAGAATTGTAAGTGTATTCAAGGAGTCTTCCAATACATGAAGCTGCCACACAAAGTGGAAGGTCAAAATGAGAGAGGCCAGCAGAGAGGCAGAGTCAACTTCATACAAGGGCAGCTACCTTTGGAGGATATGTATCAATAATACAAATAAGAATTATTGTTATTAGACTGCACTCCACCCATGTCATCTGTTGAAGACTCTATTGTAAAGCATTAACAAGAATTCTATGCTTAAAGGTTTGCAAAAATAAGAGCAGCCAATGTGAATCTAGGCAGTGTAGCTTCTGCCTAATTGGTAGTAATAAAATTGCCAGCAGGGATAAATGAAATCTGCCATTAGTGAGATCATCATCAGAGCACAAAGGAAGCTTCATGGAAGCAAGAACTCAATAGTCACAAAGTGCTTACTAGGAAGAAAAACAGTGATTTAAAAAATGTTTGTGTTCCACTTCCTTACAAAAATAATTTATGATAGAAAATAAGGTTTTCTAATTTATTTATTTACATAGATGAATAATATTCTATTTAGCCCCATAAAGTGAGTCCCCCAAATTATCCATAATTCTGGGAGTCTGAAAGAGCTAAATGGGGTTCTCCTTCCATTCCACATTACCACTGGCTCCTCTCTCATTTCCTACCTTTAAATCCTGAGGCGCCCCCAGGACACAGTCTACAATCCTCTTTTCTCAGCACTCATGCACAAGATTTCATTTGATCCCATGGCTTTAAAATAACTGTGTTGGGTGTGTGTATTTACCACAGAAGTATGTCTATTTCATTCTTCCATCTCCAGCTCTGACCCCTCACGGGAGTTCCAGGTGTATGTATCCAACTTCAAATAAGAGCAGCTCCTCATTGATGTCTTAATACCTCAAATTAACCATATCTAAAATAGAAGTTGGTTCCCCTGCATCTCCTAACCTGTTCCTCTCAGCCTTCTCCATCTCTGCTAACAGTCCATCATACTGTTGTTTGGTGATAACAAATACTACTTTTATTCCTGTTTTCTGAACCATGCCGCGCCAATTCCTATCCAAGGCTTTTGTTCCTCTTGTTCCTGTTTTCGAGAATATTCTTTTGCAAGCCATGCTCCTTCACTCAGGTTGCTTCAGCTGTCACTTCCTAGAAAGAGGCCTTCTCATACTGTTTCATCCCCTCTAATCCCAGTCCCTCTCCAACTCTATGCCCTGCTTTTGTTTTCTTCATAGTGATGACCACTTCCAGGTAACATATTATATATTAATAGTTTTAAAAGTAATGACTCATCTATTAAACTTTAAGCTACAGAATGTCAGAAACAGTGTCTCTGTTTAAGAAATTGTAAAAAAAAAAAAATATTCAAAACAGGTGAAAGATGGAATGATGGCCTTCCATGATTTATAGAATATGTATTAAGAGTTAATATATATTAATATGTTTACATATATTAATATATTTTTATGTTTAATATATATTTATAGAATATATTAAGAGTTGTTTGGTTATAATAAAAGCAGTGGAAGCCCACTAAGCACCTATCCCTGAATGAACAGCCCTGTACCAATCCATTAATAAACATCAATATTTTTTCATTTCAAATAGCAAGGTCTATATGAGATTCTGGGGATACAAGACATCATAGATAGCTAGAATAAAAACTAGTGTCACCTCATCCCTCCATACAAGTCCTAAACATAGCTAATGCCACAAACCAAAGCTGCCTAGTTAAAAAAAAAAAAAAAAGTTCATTTTTCCTAAAATCTGAGTAAAGAAGTGAAAGGAATGAAAATGGCCAAAATCCTGAGGTAATTACCTAAAACACAAAATAGGGTTGGGGATGTGGTTCAGTGGTCAAGAACCCCTGAGTTCAATCCCCAGTAGCAAATAAATAAATATAGATAGATAAATGTGATGCTTAACACAAGCACACACACACAATTTTCTGAAAAGTTCTAAAAAGTAGCATCATGAAGCTTTAGGAAAAGGCAAAATTTTTAAAGAAACTAAAAATTAGAGTTTGCCAATTAAGTGAAAATTTACAATTAAAAGTTAGAGTTTTAGCCTACCAAAGAGGTTAACCAGAAGCAGCAGGTTTTCAAAGTTTGGTTTAAAAAAATTAAAAAAAAAAAAACAACAGAAAACTAAAATGTATTTTTCTAACTCAAAAGAGAAATGACCCAGAGACTAATGAGCTCCATAAGCCACTCTGCCTGACCCTCAGCAAATCACTTCTCCTGGGGGCTAAAACAAAAAGGCCTATCCATTAGATACATGTGCTAGCTATGAAGGGTGACTAGTGAACCTGATTGCAAAGCACTCTGAAAGCAGTGAATGCTACAGAGAGGCTTCATGACTGCCAGGTTGCCATCAGTCACCATGCCAGTGCTGTGAATGCATCTGGCTTATCTTTTTAAGCTTTATTTTTTAATTGACAAATCATAATTATATCTATAAGGTACAATGTGAACATCACACTGGCTCATCTTTGCAAGCTTGCTTCTACCTCATGGCTCTTCTGATGTCCTTCAGTCCTGGTGACAAAGACAAGAAATGAGGATCCCTCTCATTTTCTTGTTCAAGTCTCTTTCTGACCCACAGAAAACACATCAGAGATATAAACTATCCTGTATCCTTTCCAAAATACGGTGTCAATCTCGATGAATAGATGTTGCACACGTGGCCAACCAATCACCTCCTTTCCTTTATGAGAACAGAATTAGAAACACCATGTGTGAGAAAGATCATGGGAGGAGGAAATATGGATATGAAAGGCCCTAAATTCATAGAATTTCTACCAATGGTCTGCCAATTGCTCATTTTCCCATGAAATGCCCTCACTTAAGGAAAATGGGAAATTCATTGATTGCAGACCTCTTCCTTAGCCAGAAGTGGGTTTTCTCATTCACTGATAAATACAGTTTTAGAATTTCACTTGTCTGTAATGGACTACATAGAAGTTAATGTTCTTTCCAAGCTACCACCAAATGGTATCTAATTTAAAGACAAATCTATCCTATGTTATTTTCCTAGTAATCTCTCTAAGACATGCAAGAATAGCTAGGACACAAAATAATCACTCATGAAAGTGTAGCCTCAGTCACCATAGTAGGTACTTCAGAAAAATTTTCTAGCCAATAGCACCATAACTGTTTCTCCCAAAGAGGGCCTATCAAGTCATATGCAAGCAAGCATCCTGACCTCTAAAATATTTTTATCCTAACACTAATGTTTTCATAGGAAAGCATACTTTGCCTCTTGCTCAACTACTCTGCTGTCTTAATCAAGCACATTTCAAATTCCAATACTGATAACAAACTAATGGGGGGAAAAAAAGCAAACACTAGGGAGAATATTTGTGTATAATAAAGTCCACATACAGATGAAAATTTAACGCTATAGAGACCAACTCTTAACAATCCAGTTTAATTGGTGAATGTTATGAGGTCTCCTCCAAATGCTCCTGTGTTAATGCAGGAATATTCAGAGGTAAAATGATTGGATTCTGAGAGCTGTTGCCTAATCAATCCATCCTAGGTTAATTAGACTGAGTGGTTAACTGTAGGCAAGTTGGGTGCAGCTGGAGGTGGTGGGTCACTGGAGGCATGCCCTAGAAGGGTGCATCTTACCTGTGGCCCCTCCCCACTCTCTCTGCCTCCTGGCTACCATGAGGTGTCGCTGTTCCTCTGCCATGCCCTTCTGCCATAATGTTCTGGGCTTTACCTTGGACCCAGAGCAATGGACTCTCAGTTGACCATGGACTAGATCTCTTAAAAACATTAGCCAAAATATACCTTTCCTTCTCTAAGTTATTCTTATTGGGTATTTTGGTCACAGCAGTGGAAGAGCTGACTAACACAATGAATAAATGAATTTAGTTTTGATCTCATCTGTCAGGGTCAGTAAACTACAACCAGAGTTAATTCCAGTCCATTGCCTATTTGTAAACAAAGTTTTATTTGAATACAGTCTCTGTGGCTGTTAGCTATTTTTGTGTTATCAATATCAAACATGAATAGTTGCAAAATACCATATGCCTACAAGTTTGAAAAGATTTAGCAAACCACTAAAAAGGTTTGCCAACCCCTACAGATGATGGTCATTGCAGAATGGAATAGTCTCAGAAGTTTTTGGAGGAGGAGGAAGGGTCTTAAAAAGCTAAAATTGAACCAGAATGTAAGTGAGAAAAAGACAAATATTCTCCCCTGAATAAGAATTTGGTAAATAGAAATACCCTTAAGATTGCTAAGAGAACAAGATCTTCCCATTCTAGATAAATTATTGGAGCAATGAAATCTCACCAGTGAACATGAAAGCTGATGAAGTAGAAACGAAGCTAAGTTTCTTGATTTATGCCCAATTTAGACCCCAGTGACACCACACCAACTGTTCTATATATGGTGACAGAGAGATGGAGGTAGTGGTAATATTGTTACTTTCATAGCTGTCTTGCTTCAGGAGAAACACATTTGCCAAGGGACAGGTTTGAACAAAATGGTAAGAACATTTGACTAGCAGTAACAAAAAATCTGGACACAAACCTTTCCTCTGCTCATTAATGGTTATTTTCCTACCTGCAAAAGAGAATCACCAGGGTCAGAGTCAGAATGGAAATAATAAAGATGGACTCAAGGTGGGACAATCCTGGACCTTCAGATGATACTCAAGACATGGTTATGAGACAGGATGGGATAGATGCCTCCATTGTCTCTGTCCTGTTCATTCTCTATAACCTGAGATAAACCTAACCACAAGGGTTGCAGATTCTTGTAAAACACTCACTATGCTGTGGCCCATGCCAGAAGGAAGGAAGGAAGAAGGAAAAGAAGGAAAGGAAGAAAGAGAGGGAGAAAAAAAGAAAGTTGGTTCTTTGCATGATGAAAAGTAAAGGAAATGGACACTATGCTTTTCTTAACCTATGATGTCTCTCCTTGGGCCCTAAAGACTTATGATATACTTAAAACCAACTAGGATTGAGGCTTCAAAATTTTAACATGAAAGATACAACTAAATAAAAAGCATAAACAAATAAAGCAATAAAGTATTAAAAATCAATGTGATAACAATACTGAATATTTTCCACAATTAAAGTGCTTTTGGTTCACAAATTATTATGGAATCATCTATTCCCATGAGAAACCAACCAGAAATACTTTCTTGTGCCTGATTCTGATGAAATTTGTCCATATCAAGATTCTGAGCAAGACACATATTTAGGTGAATATCCTGTGAGGGGCAACAGACTTCACTTCATACCTATTTTGATCTCACCTATAAATGTCAAAAGCTCAGCACAACTGGTTTCTCCAACCAAGAGAATCTTCTCTAATGCAAACCAACTCCCATGAGGCCACATGGGTCACCTTCTTCACCTGACCATTTGGAGGGTCTGGTCTTCAAAAGAACTCTTCAAAATCCTTTCCAATTGCCAAAAACCTAAGTTGCCATCAACAACTATCTCATTATTTGTAGAACTTATTGACAAAAGCATGTGAGTTTTATCAGTTAAGGAAACATGTACTAAAATAGGATTGAGGTGAAAACAGGAGTAGACAGTGAATGGAGCTTGTCCCAAACAATACATTTCAAAACATAAATACACAAAGTTGCTAAAAACCCCTTTATCTAAAACTCTGTCAGATAGATGACATTCAAATTCTAACTGAAACTTCTGGGAACTTTTGGCACTCAATACTTGTGGGGTGCCAAAAGGATGAGAACCCATCATTCTCACATAATTTGTGATCAAATTTATTTGGTTATGTTTTATTTCTCAATGAGCATTTTATATTCTCCAATTATGAGATTTTTATAATTGTAGATATGAGATTCCCTAGCATATAAAATGCTTAAATAAAAAATTATCTCTTTGAGATTAAAGCACACCTGCCTTTGGTGTCAAAACAGTTGATGAATCTTGGCTATTAAGAAGCTTCCTTTCTTAGAGCCAGATTTTATATCAGTCCAAAATGGCTCCCATCTGGTCCCAAGTTTATTAGTTATTTGTTATCTGTCAGACATTGAACTCCTGCATTGCATGCTGTTCTGTAGTAAATGAGAGGCATTTTAGGTCATGAGAAGACAGTACCCAATTCCTCTATTTGCTGTACTAAATTTGAGTCTGAATTTTATTTCTTTTGTAATCTGCACATTTCTCTGTACAATCATTTTTGGATTATAACTGCTAAGAATAATTAGATCAATAAAACAAAAATAATTAGTTCAAGAGTTTTAAGTGTGGAGGTTAGCTGTTTCCTTGTTTTTTCTCTTTTCAAAAAATGATTCAAACATTGCTTCTATACCACTTACCTATATAATAGAAGTTACAAAAATCTTCAAGAGAATCAAAATTCTGAATGTCTCAACTAAGCACTCCTAAAATCACACATACCTCTAAGTTGATTTTCATGAGGTACTATGAAGTTTGTGGACAAGGAATTCTCCCTGAGGGAAGAACCAGAACAGGTAGACACATGTGAATCAAGGATAATGGAATGATTTCAAAGGGAGGAACAATTCTGAAAACTGCTTCTTGACTGATAATTATCTTTCCCACCTCCATTTGTTAGGGTTGGCTCTAGAATGTTGGGGTAAGAAGTTACTTTTTCAATGGGTTTGGGGACCAGAACAGGGTAGAATAAAGTAAGAATAATGGAATTTTCTCAGCCCCAAGAATATTAGAACACTTGGTATCTCCAATTGTACGAGCTATGGTAACGGCCAGGACACCACTATAGCAGAGGTCAATAGCCAAGGTCAGGTTCAGAGGGGTGAAGCTCAGAAACCCACAGGGCTAGACTTAAGATAGTGGGTGAAACTTAAAAACTTCAGAAGCAAACAGCTCTCAAAGGCAGGCTCACAGGGGCTGTGCCAACAGAAAATACTTTTTATCTCTCTGACCCCAATTTAGGATCGTTTAACCTGAGAAAAATATCTATCATTCAATAATGCCTCACTTACAAATGCAGGTGGGCAGAGTTTTGAAATAATCCATTACTTATTGATGTAGAAGTACTTTTTAGAATTTCTAGAATAAACTCTAAATTAACCCCTCAATCTTCTACTAAGAATTATTTAAGCTAAAACTTGTCATTTATTTAATATGCTCTGTTTCTTCATCTTGCTCTTCTAAGCAAACACATTTATAGCGTACTTTAATTAGTGCCAGATGCTAACATGGTACCAGGTTGTACAGGCTCAGTGGTCCTCAGTATAAAAGATAAGCAAAAGAGTTCACTGTAAACACTACACTGATCTTTGCCTCACAGTGAACTTTCCAAATTGTTCTTTCATTTTCTGGGTCAACAAGAAAATTTAAAGGCCCCGTCCACTTCTTTGGTTGTTACTTCAGATAGTTTTGTTTACAGAATAAATTCAACAAATAAGATATCCTATGAAAAAATTTTCTTTCTTTGCACATTGTTCTTTATGTGTATGACAAAGATAGCTGACTTTGATTTATACACTGGTTCTCTTCTGTTGTATTCCACAGTCTAGCAACCCTGCAAAAACTAATGTGTGCTATTTCATGTCTTTGTCACCTCTTTTTCATAGTAATTTATTTTGGAATGGAATTTCTGAAAAGCATGCTATATTTTTAAATAAAGAATTTATGTTGTTTGGGTATCAATTAGAAGTAAAAGATAATTTTCTTACATTTTCTATATTAGCATTCTCTTTCATCATAATTTTTAAAACTTCCTCTGTGAAATGTCACATTCCCCATTCATCATATGCAATCTTGGAATATTTTTAATTGTGATATTTTAAAAATATTTGTATTAATTTAGATGCTCAAGAGAAAATATTAAGTTCAGGTGATCTTTATCATTTGTACCAACTTTTAAAAGGATTCTCCACCAAAAAAAAACCCAAACAATGCTTAGTAAATAAAAAGTTCATATGTGTGGACTGTCTTTGAAATGTTGCATTCACAAAATGGATTTAGAGTATATCTCAGTTATCCTTTGTAGGACACCGAAGTCACCATGGCAGTGCCTGGAGCTCTGCATTCCCTGGGAAGACCTGCCCTGGCAGAGGTACTGACATTCCACTTCATTTCCTGTGCCTCCTCTTCACCAATGGATAAAACCAACTAAAATTTTAATGTATTTCTCTATTCTTAAAAAAAGAATAGAGAAATGGATAAAACCTTCACCAATGGATAAAACCAACTAAAATTTTTTTTTTGTTGTTTTTATTTTGTTTTTATTTTTATGTGGTGCTGAGGATCGAACCCAGTGCCTCACACATGCGAGGCAAGCACTCTGCCAGTGAGCCACAACCTCAGCCCTGAAAATTCCCATGTTTTGACCACTGTAGAGTCTAATACTTTTATTTTTTTTTTTAATTTTAATTTTTATTTATTTTTCTCAAAAGTTGCATTTAAATACATGTTATCAAACATAACAGAAAAAAAACAAATTTTCAGAAGCTGTACACACTATTCACTGAAAACATTTGTTGAGGCAAATAGAAAAAAAAATTATTACAATCATAATTTTTCTAACTTTGCACAAAATTATAAGCAGA